>CAJRSG010006475.1:2751-23366 GCA_907169655.1 Acomys percivali
TCTCTCTCTCTCTCTCTCTCTCTCTCTCTCTCTCTCTCTCTCTCTCTTGAAGATATTTTGTGTGTGCTTTCATGTGTGAAAAGTTTTTCCTCTGAATAGTACTCATTTAAGAATATTGTGAAATGTTAACTAGTTTCTAAATATAACCTCATTGAATAGGTTGATATTATCTCAGCTTCTTTTTCAAACCCATGAATAATTATGTCTGGCTTCTTGAATGCATCCAAGTTGCTTAGGAGTTTGGGTCTTGTTCATTTATTTTGTAACTGTTGTTGTTTATATATGTGTATATATGACTTCTATTCTTGAGATTAATCCTTCTGTTTGGTCTTATCTGTTGACAGTGCTCTACAGTGATTTTTATTTGATTGACTGATTTTTTTTTACATTTCCAGAGTTTTTCTTTGGCCTCTAAATTTCTTCTAAATGTTTCTTCAAGTGCCTAATTCTTTTGTAGATTTTGGTAGCTCTTATTTCTATGTCTTAAATTGATTTTATAACAACATTCTTGTCCATGTCTTCAATTAAATTATTTATCAGTTTATTGATGTTATCTCTTGGATCATTAATCCTTTTTAAAAGTATGACTCAGAAATATTTTTCTGACTTTTCAACTATCTCTTCATCTTTGTTTTCCTATATTGAGAATATGTCAGCTTGTGGAAGTTTTGTACTGGAATACTCTTTCATGTTTAGGGTGTTTCTTTGTTGCAATTTGCATATCATTTGGGGTTGTAAATCCTCTGGTTTCTGATTTTTCTTCCCCCCACTGTTCTTTTTTTAATTGTTTTCTGTGAGTCCTGATGAGGGATCATCACTTGCTTTATTTTCAAGGGGAAAGTCAACTGTGATGGTTGACACAATTTTCAGTGGTGGTTGTATCAGAAGATATTGCCCTCTTAGCCTGTGTCTCCTAAAGGCTTTGGTGATCATGATGCTAGATATAGGGACATGTTCTCAGTTATTGCCTCTTCCTGGTTTGCAAAACTCTGTTGCTTCAGTTAACCTTACTTCTAAGCAGTGCCATACTGCAACCAAGTTCTGTCCAGTGATCCATGTAACTCCTCCTCGCTATGGGTAGATTTGGGGGCTATTGAGAATCTACCAGAGTCAGATTTCCTTATCACCTTGTTGTTCTTATCTGCACAGTCTGTGGAGCTTGAACCCACCTATTCACACACAACATTCATCCAGCATTCTGCCTGCATCCTTGACAGAGTTCAGAGGAATCTCTTGAACATTTTGGCTTGGAAGGATGATGTTCTATGGGGACGTCTCAAAGTTGGAAAGTCTGGAGCAGTGTCCATGGAATGCTGAGCTACTTTCCTTTGATAGGGTGCCCAGGTGCTGAGCCCAACTTCTATCAAACATTGAGTGCCTCTTGCAGTCAGCTAAGATCCCTAGTCAGGTCTAGGCTATCTCATGATCAGATTGCATGCTTCTCTACACAACAGGTAGAGTAGGATTGTGAGTGCTGGAAACCTCTGTTCCAGATTTAGATACCTTTCATCTACTGTTTGCCTGAAGTTTGTTGTGGGCCAATTTCTGTTTTGTTACCTGATTTGGGTTTCCAGTAGAGCAAGCTATTTCCCTATGGTTCTTGCCATGCTAGGCCCTTGAATTCTTCATTGCACCTTTTGGTGGGATTCAGCTCTGAACATTACTTAATGTGGCTTGATGAGTCACATAGCTTCTATGTGAGGAAAAAAATCCTACTTAATTTTAGTTCTACGTTCTCATATTTATATATGTCGGGGTGCTTTAATCTTTTCTAGTCACAGTCATTGCCCATGCTCTAGAAAGTGGCTTTGGTTAGTGTCCGAGTGCACCTGAGTCACCGTTTCTACATCTTGATCAGTCCAGCTGAGATTGGGACTCCTCAGTGTCAATGGATGTCCAAAATGGGTACAAGGTTACTTCCCTACCACAGAAGCTAAAGTGAGTTCACCAGAACTTTCAGTGCTCAACTTAGATCGTGGGCCAGGAAATATGTGCTGGTTAAAAACATAATACATAAGACATATAAGAAGAGAAGTTTTCATTTTCAAAGCTGCTACAGAAGATACTAATGTTCAAATGTATACAAAGGCCAGATATTCGTTCATTATTATTAGTGTGATTGCTAAACACAATCAACCTGACTCTATATGGGATTAGCCCTAGCATCTGGACACACCTACAAGAGGGTCTTTTTTTCATTGTATTATTTAGGT
Organism: Acomys percivali; assembly: GCA_907169655.1. NCBI lineage: Eukaryota > Metazoa > Chordata > Mammalia > Rodentia > Muridae > Acomys > Acomys percivali. Next base: position 4,965 of record CAJRSG010006475.1, read on the forward strand.
GGGATGATCCACTGTAGTTTTGGATCTTTTGAGGTGGAAAGAGCCACCGTACATATGAGCCACACCTTTTGGTGGCTGTGGACAAAAAAGAACATGGAAAAAAGAAGTTTTTGCTTTGTGCCTGCTTGCCCTCACTCTCACTGGCAATTGCATCCTAAATATTACTTATTTCAGACTCCAACATAGACCAAAACCAGCTGTGACATACAGCTTCATGGAATGACCACCAGACTCTTGGCCTTTCTGTCAGGAGACAGACATTCTTAGGCTAGCAGGCCATAACCTGTAAGCCACTCTAACAAATCCTCTTTTAATACAGATTAATTCTATCAGTACTCTTCTCCTAGAGAACTGGAACTGGTTCAATTAAGTAAGTTCAATTCCCCCATAGGGAATTACCAAAATGTAAATACTATTACTCAGGAGGAAGTTTGGAGGCCACAGTGATCGATATGTTTGCTATCAACTTATGAAATCAAGAAGTTACTCTCAAAATGTCAGACTGTATACACACACACACACAAACACACTATTATATTTGTTTCCAAGTAATAGTTAATAGTAGAAAAGCAATCTAATATTTATTGTCATAACTTAAAAGTCCACTTATAAAACCCATTACTATATGCTGGCTACTGTGTAAGGCACTTTGCTTTTATGTTCCTATTTACTGCTTGATACAGTTCTGTGAGATGAGTACTATTATCACTCTATTTCACAGATGAGGAAACAAAATAGTAAAATGATTACCAGACTTAGCTAATCTTCCCTGGTAAATGAATGACAAGAAGGTCATGAGCCTGGCAATATCAGTCTCGAAAGCTCTGGTCCCTTTCCTGTGACAGCAGCAGCAACAGCAAAGTAATGATGGTGTCTATGGTAAAGCAGCCAGTGTACACTGGGTATTCATTATATGCAAGTGTCTGATCTTTACTCTACACAGCTGGCCTGAGGGATCCTATGCTGAACTTTGTGGATTCTCCCAGTGCTATTCCGTGGCTATCAGCATCTGTGCCCACTGATCTCAGGATACTGCGTCTTTCTGTGGAATGTACTCCTACCATCCAAGAAGGGACACTTCCATCAAGTCCCTGTAGCCCTGACTTTTGGCTACTTAACTTGGGTTGTTATTTCTACCACCCTTCTCCACTCCAATCCCTTCCAACCTCCCAACACTAGGTAGGTGAGAAAGGTTAGAGGAGAAAGGGGACATAGACCTTGTTAGACTGTTTCCTGTTGACTAGTGGCATTGAGTACCTTGAGGCAAGTCCAATCTTCATTGTCTAAATATCTTCAACAGCAACCAGCAATGTAGCAAATAGCAATCAGACAATCCAGCAAGAGCAAAAGCAACAGCAGGAACTATCAGCAGCAGGGGAAGCAGCAGGGGCAGCAGTAGGGACAGCAGCAGGGGCAGCAGCAGGGACAGCAGCAGGGACAGCAGCAGGGGCAGCAGCAGGGGCAGCAGCATCCCCTACAGGCACTTTGAGGCTTCACATTTATACCCTCTCAAGAGTTCCCAGATTTCCCAACATGAACTACCTGCAGCTGCAGACAATTGTGCTGTCTCTGCAGAGCTGCTCTCATCTGGGTTGGAACTAGGAGCTGTGATTATTCCATTTGTCTAAATACTTGGGCTTTTTAAGATTTTGTTTAACTCTCAATCATTGGTTCTTCATAATCCTCTTCTAGTAATTATTTATTCATCAAGTCTTCTGTATCCACAGAGCTCCCCCTCTGATCTAGACAATTGTATCAATCCCAAATTTGTAGTTAGTGTTTTAATTGTGCTATATACTGAAAATGATCTATAAATGATTTGTAGTATACAAGAGTATGTATGCATGTTCTACTTACATATACCATTCTATAGGAGAGACTTGAACATCTTCAGATATTGGTATTTGAAGGAGAGCTTAAGGCCAATTCTCCACAGACACTTGGGTGACAGTATACAACTAGGTGTCACAGATGTTGCATTGGGTTTGTTTCCTGACTGGACTATTATAATGTAATGTAATAGTTTCAAAGAGTGTATCTAAATAGAGACAGTCATTGGCTCACTTTTGAGAGTAAACAATAAGCAGTTAACAGGATTTCCTTACATCTGTTAGTTCTGAGGCCAGATAGCAGCGACTCTGTTCTGTTCCCATAGTTTGCAAAGTTTGGAGACACGATACAGTCTATAGGTGCCCTTTTCAAGCCTTACACATTGTGCAGAAGCTGCAAATGTCAGAGACAGTAGAAATTTCCACCTCCAGGCAAGGATGCTGACTAAGAAGACAGGATGCTAAACCAACAGATACATTGTAATACCTTGAAATAATCCAGAATTGAAAGGACTTCGGACTTCTGATCCAATCTGATCCAATCCTTGTCACATGTGCAAGGATTTACTGTACATGTGTGCACAGTTCTATAACGTCACGCCTAAAATAACTTCTTGTGAAAAACTCACTATTTGGGGCCCATGTTCATCACAGGAGGAAGGTGGAGTATCTGGTAGCTGAGACCCTTTCCTGTGACGAAGCTCCTCAGTGAGCCTCAGGAGAGACTGAGTCTGCAGAACAAAGCGAAAGAGAAAAAGATCCTTCATTTTGGGAAAAGAAACAGCTTAAGGTGTTTTCAGCCTTCTGAAGCAGCATTAGGAGGGAGACAGAGAGAAACTAGACTCTGTCCTCAACAGATGAGACTATGTCTATTGGTACACACAGTGAAGGACAGTCTCTTTCCTGTGGGAATGGAGGGGTCTGCAAGGGGAAAAGCTGGGCAGGACCCTTGACTGGAGTGGGGGAGGGGGTTTGGGAATGAGGAAGTTGATGCAGTTCTGGGAGCTATGTTGGGCCAGTGATCTCTTTTTCCTGGAATTATTTACTTCAGGGAAGACAGATTATCCTAAGAGACGGGCTGCCTCTGTAAACATTCCTCTCTGGGTTAAGCAAGGGTGAGAAAAGTAAGCTATAATCTCACAGGAATTCTGTTTTTACAACAGAAGTGCTCTATCACTTGGAATTACATATTTTTATTTGAAAAACCCTAAGTGAATAGTTTATAGTTATAAAAGCAGAGGAATCTTTTCCACCTGATTTCATGATGCTCAGCTAAAAGCTTCTCAGCAACACCCCAAAATGGCTCTACACCCTCAGTTCTCAAAATGGGATCTCTAGATCAAGAGCATCTCCCAACAACAAAATAAAAATAAAATTTGTGAGTTTCATCAAAAGAAAAGGACAAGAAACCTATGGAAGTAGAAACATCACAGACATGGGGTCCCTTCCATGTCTATTGTTAGAAGCTGGTGGTTGATTCTGCTGCCTTGACTCATGTCAGAGCTTCCATCCTCATGAGTATCATACTTGATCTTTCATCTTGCTGTGGTTCCACTTGGGAGTGGCGTTCTCCTCATCTCTCTTTTATGTACTTTCTATTAAATGTAAGTTGTTCTATCAATTGTATTGGCCATTACCCTAATAATTAACACAGTGGATATGAAATGAATCAATATGATTCCAAATGCTTTATGAATCTGTACCTCAGATGTATGTTTTCCTCACTGTTATCATGGTAAATGATGTCTTAGTGGATTGAATTTTCTTAATATTTCACAAATTTGTATTAGTGTTTCACATGTTGCTTCCTTGGAGAGGTTGTGTAGAAACAGGATGGTTGATTAAATAATCAGAATGAGCTAATGGCAATGAAGCTATACTGTATAAATGCAGTTTTATTGGAAGCTGCATGGGATGGGGAGGGCAAGGGAGAGCAGGAGCTGGGGATGGGAAAAGGGCAAGGGGCAAAGGTGGCAAATGGGCAAAAGGACAAAAAGGCCAGTGAAACCAAACTGGTTTACACAGTGAGTCTCTGGGACAGGGGAGGCCCCGCCCCTAGGGAGAGCTACGCCCCACAGCAGGACCTAACACAGAGAGCGCATGTAAATATATTGGGTAATTATTGTCATGAGTCAACTTGATGGATTTTCTAGCAAAGCATCACATGTGTGTTACTTTCTGAAAATAAGATTCATGGTGTTTTTAGAAAAAATCCTTAAGTAGTTAAAAATAGTTCAAAATTCAGTCTAATTATCAAAGCTTTCACATTGCTTCACACTTCCCACCCATCCTCAACAGTATTTAATATCGCGTGGGGGAAGAGTGAATCAATTGATACTTTTATGTTTTGCAAATGGATTTTACTTGGCTGCACTACGCCTTTAAAAGATAATTCTCTTTAGATAATCAGGTCAAGAAGAGGACTCTAAGCATTGATTATGAAGTTCTTAAATTCTCCGAAAATTGTGTAAGCATAACAGGATATTTTTGTCTCATGATACAACTAATTATACTTTTATTAAAAATTGTGGCCAGAAACACAAATTTCTATAGTGGCATTTGTGACTCTCTCTCCAAGGTTAGCATTTCAGTCATTTTCTTTCTATGTGAGCCCTTGACACATGTTCCAAACATGTGATGCCACCTGCTATGCTGTGACAGACAGGGAGTCCTCCAGTGTTGCAGGGCTGTTTAAACTTTCTCTCCACCAGAATAATAAATGAAGCCTATATTTTATTTACGAAGCAATCAATCTTCAGTGTTTTGTAACAGAAACACAAACCCGCAGACATTAAACATAACTGTAACAATTTATTCTGAAACAATAATTCTTGAAAAAAAGTGAACATTGTTTTGTAAAGTCTTCCTCCAAAAGGAGAAGCTCTTTCTACCTCTATCTGTCCTTCCAAGTAGGAAGAAATATGAATGATTTTCAGTGGATGCCAGGAAGACTTTCAGGGAGGGAGGTGTGTAGCACTACCCAACATGCATCACAAGAGCTTGAGGAAGCTTGCTTTTTTTCTATTTACAGAAAGACATGTATGGAGGGGTATATGCACAGATATGTATAAAACAAATGTGGGCTTGATATAGAGGGAACTGTGAACTGTCTGGCTTTTGTTCCAATCCTGCACAAAAATACACAGGGAAAGAAAAATCTTAAGACAAAAACTAATAATAATTTTCCTTTCTCTTCCTGGAAATGGAACAGCTATCTGGTTGGACTGCTGCTCGATGGTTTCTCCTCTTCCACCTCATTTCCTCCTTTCTAAAAACACCAAATTATTTTTCTAAGATTTATTTTTTTAATTAATTCATTCATATTACATCTCAATAATTATCCCATCCCTTGTATCCTCACATTCCTCCCTCCCTCCTGCTTTCCTTGTACTCCCCTCCCCTATGACTGTGACTGAGGGGGACCTCCTCCCCCTGTATATGCTCATAGGGTATCAAGTCTCTTCTTGGTAGCCTGCTATCTTTCTTCTGAGTGCCACCAGGCCCCCCCTTAAGGGGACGTGGTCAAATATGGGGCACCAGAGTTCGGGTGAAAGTCAGTACCCCACTCTCCACTCAACAGTGGAGAATGTCCTGTCCATTGGGTAGATCTGGGTAGAGGTTTAAAGTTTACTGCATGTATTGTCCTTGGCTGGTGCCGTAGTTTGAGCAGGAACCCTGGGCCCAGATCTGCCTGTCATAATGTTCTACTTGTAGGTTTCTAGGCCCCTCTGAATCCTTCTATTTCCCCATTCTCTCAAGCGTCTCTTACCTAGAGAGCCAATAGGATGTCCTCCCCTCGGTCCCACTTTCCTGGTAAGTGAAGACTTTCATGGGACATGCCCCTTGGGCTAGTGTCCAGATATAAGTGAGTATATATCATTTAACTCTTTCTGCTTCTCAGTTAACTCACTCATTATGATCATTTCTAGCTCAATCCATTTGTCCACAAATTTCTGGAATTCCTTGTTTTTAATAGCTGAGTAGTATTCCATAGTGTATATGTACCACAATTTCTTTATCCAATCTTCTACTGAGGGACACTTAGGCTGTTCCAATGTTCTGGCTATTATGAATAAGGGAGCTATGAACATGGTTGAGCAAATTTTCTTGTGTGCTGGAGCATCTTCTGGGTATATTCCAAGGAGTGGAATAGCTGGGTCTTGAGGAAGCCCTATTCCCAGTTTTCTGAGATAGAGCCAGATAGATTTCCAAAGTGGCTGTACTAGTTTGCATTCCCACCAGCAATGAAGGAGTGTTCCTCCCTCCCCACATCCTTGCCAGCATGTGGTGTCACTTGAATTCTTGATCTTAGCCATTCTGATGGGTGTAAGATGGAATCTCAGAGTCATTTTGATTTGCATTTCTCTGATGACTAAAGACATTGAGCATTTCTTTAAGTGTTTCTCAGCCATTTGATATTCCTCTGTTGAGAATTTTCTGTTTAGTTCTGAGCCCCATTTCTCAATTGGGTTATTTGGTTTGGTGGTGTTTAATTTCTTGAGTTCTTTATATATTTTGGATATTAGACCTTTGTCAGATGTAGGGTTGGTGAAGATCTTTTACCAAAGGCTGTCACTTTGTTCTCTTGACCGTGTCTCCAGCCTTACAGAAGCTTCTCAGCCTCATGAGGTCCCATTTGTTATTTGTTGACCTTAAGGCCTGGGCTATTCAGGAAGTTGTCTCTTGTGCCAATGTATTCCAGGCTCTTCCCCACTTTTTCTTCTAACTGATTTGGTGTCTCTGGTTTTATGTTGAGGTCTTTAATCCACTTGGATTTGAGTTTTGTGCAAGGTGACAAATATGGGTCCAGTTGCATTTTTTTACATGTAGATATCCAATTAGACCAACACCATTTGTTGAAGATGCTATCCTTTTTCCATTGAATAGATTTGGTATCTTTGTCAAAATCAAGTGACTCTATGTGTGTGAATTCATATCTGCATCTTTTTTTTTTTATTCCACTGATCAACCAGCCTATTGATGTGCCAGTGCCATGCTGTTTTAATTACTATTGCTTTATAGTACAGCTTGAGATCAGGTACAGAGATTCCTCCAGAGGATCTTTTATTGTACAAGATTGTTTTAGCTATTCTGGATTTTTTGTGTTTCCATATGAGGTTGAGAATTGAACTTTCAATGTCTTTAAAAAATTGTGTAGGTATTTTGATAGGGATTGCACTGAATCTGTAAATTACTTTTGGTAAGATAGTCATTTTTACTATGTTAATTCTCCTGATCCACGAGGAAGGAAAATCATTCCATCTTCTCATGTCATCTTCAATCTCTTTCTTCAGGATTTTGAATTTTTTTCAAACAATTCCTTCACTTGCTTGGTTAGAGTAACTCGTAAATATTTTTTATTGCTTGTGGCTAATGTGAAGAATGTAATTTTCCTAATTTCTTCCTCTGCATGATTGTCATTTGTATATAGGAAAGCTACTGACTTTTTTGAGTTAATTTTGTATCCAGCCAAATTGCTGAAGTTGTTTATCAGCTGTGGTAGTTCTCTGGTGGAATTTTGAGGGTCACTTATATACACTATCATATCATCTGCAAATAGGGATAATTTGACTTCCTCCTTTCCCATTTGGATCCCCTTAATCTCCTTGTGTTGTCTTATTGCTCTGGCTAGAACTTCAAGAACTATATTGAAGAGATATGGAGATAGTGGGCAGCCTTGTCTGGTCCCCGATTTTAGAGGAAGTTCCTTGAGTATCTCTCCATTTAACTTGATGTTGGCTGTTGGTTTGCTGTATATAGTCTTTATTATGTTGAGAAAAATGCCTTGTGTCCCTGATCTCTCCAATACTTTAAACATGAATGAGTGTTGGATTTTGTTAAATGATATTTCTACATCTAAGGAGATGATCATGTGGTTTTTTTCTTTTCATTTGTTTAAATGATGGATTACATTGATGGATTTCCATATATCAAACCATCCCTGCATTCCTGGAATGAAGCCTACCTGGTCATGATGAATGATGTCTTTGATATGTTCTTGTATTCGTTTTGTGAGTATTTTATTGAGTATTTTTTGCGTCTATGTTCATAAGAGAAATTGGTCTGAAGTTCTCCTTTTTGTCAGGTCTTTGTGAGGTTTAGGTATCAACTGTGTTCTCATAGAAAGAATTTGGTAATGTTCCATCCATTTCTATCTTTTGGAGTAGCTTGAAGAGTATCGGTATTAGCTTTTCATTGAAGGTCTGGTAGAATTCTGCACTGAAACCATCTGGCCCTGCACTTTTTTAAGTTGGGACACTATCAATGATTGCTTCTATTTCTATAGGGGAAATGGGACTATTTAGCTTGTTTATCTGTTCTTCACTCAATTTTGGCCAGTGAAAATGATCAAGAAAATCGTCCATTTCCCTTAGATTTTCAAATTTTGTGTCATATATGCCTTTGAAGTAGGATCTTATGATTCTATGTCTGTTGTTATGTCTCCCTTTTCATTTCTGATTTTATTGATTTGGATACTGTCTCTCTGCCTTTTAGTTAGTTTGGCTAATGGTTTGTCTATCTTGTGGATTTTCTCAAAGAACCAGCTCTTGGTTTTGTTGATTCTTTGGACTGTTTTCTTAGTTTCTAATTTGTTAATTTCAGCCCTGAGTTTGATTATTTCCAGATGTCTACTCCTCTTGGGTGTTTCTGCTTCTTTTTTCTAGGGCTTCCAGCTGTGTCGTTAAATTGCTCATGTGCGATGTTTGCTATACCAGCTTGCTTCTTGTGACCATTAGCTTGGAATGTTTTTCCCAGCATTTTAACCTGAGGTAATGTCTGTCCTTGTGGGTGAGATGTGTTTCTTGGATGCAGAAGAATGTTGGGTCTTGTTTATGCACTCACTACTCACTCGGTTAGTCTATGTCTTTTTTTTTTTTTTTTTTAGAGAATTGAGACTATTGATGTTGAGAGATTTTAATGACCAGTGACTGTTAAGCCCCTTCATTTTGATGTCAAGCGTTTTGAGGTTCATTGAAGGTCTGGTAGAATTCTGCACTGAAACCATCTGGCCCTGCGCTTTTTTAAGTTGGGACACTATCAATGATTGCTTCTATTTCTATAGGGGAAATGGGACTATTTAGCTTGTTTATCTGTTCTTCACTCAATTTTGTGATTTTGCGATGGTGTAGTTATCAATTTCCTGTGTAGTTTTGGTTGGAGCTTGTCCATTAGAGGTGGAGTTTTCCTTCTAGTACCTTCTGTAAAACTGGATTTGTGGATATGTACTGTTTAAATTTGTTTCTGTCATGGAATACTTTGTTTTCTCCATCAATGGTTGTTGATAGTTTTGCTGGGTATAGTAGTCTAGCCTGGCATCTGTGGTCTCTTAGGGTTTACAGGACCTCCATCCAGGCCTTTCTGGCTTTCATGGTCTCAGCTCAGAGGTTTGCAATCGTATGCTACTCTGTCTTTTTCTCTTGCTGCTTTTAATATATTTTCTTTGTTTTGCATATTTTGAAACCATCGAATTAAAATGATAGTTTCTAGAAAGAATGGGTATGTGTTTAATTACAGGAATAAATGAAAATACAGACTTTTCAAGATTAAGGGTGCAGGACTCAGAAGAACAACATCATTTCTTTAGAGGTATTGATTAATTCTAAAGCATCTAATGTTGAAAAGGGGGGAGTGGGCTATCAGGTACAGGGATGACTGTTCTACATCAAAGTGTCAGAGCACCCAGTGACCTGCAGTGCATAATTCAGAATGCCAAGAAAAGTGTTTTCAATGTTCACTACACAAGGAGATAACAAATATTTGAGGTGATAGAGACATTAGTTACTCTAATTTGATCATTACATGTTTTACACTTATATTGAAATGTCACACTGCACCTCTAAAATATGTACAATCACTCTCAGCCAGTTATAATGAAAAAAAATGGAGTATAAGATCTCAAAGAATGCATTTTACCTGAAAATATCCATAATTTCTAATTTTCACCTAGTAAAAATAGAATCAATAAAGTAAATCACAAATCTTCTGAGAAGATATACAAGAATGGAATTCATAAAGAACCTTGCATATCAGTGGATAAAGCTCTGTCAGTTATTGATCTCTGCTTGTTCTTCGTGTGCGCAGTATTTAGTAGCTCAAAGACAAAGATATGCAGAAAGTTGTGGGAATATACTAGGTTGTATATGTACTAGTAGACTTCAGTTTTGCAAAACTGTGATATCCATGGTTCTGTGTATGTGCATGTGTGTGTGTGCGTGTGTGTATGTGTGTGTGAACTATTCTGTACGACCCACATGGAGTAAATTAAAATGAATGCAATTATTAAAATTTTGTCTTGAACTAATTTCAGAAGAGAAAATTTAGGTTCTTCTTTATAGGAGAACTTTTATATTGTTTCCATTCTCTAGTGACTGTGAATAGAGTAACAGTGAACATAGCTTAGCAAGTATCTGTGGTGCAGGATATCCAGTTCTTTGGCAAAATTCTGAGGAGTAGGAAAGTTTGGTCGTGTGGTAGATACACTCTTAGGTATGATATGATTATCTATACTGATTTTCAGAATGGCTACAACAGTTTGCAATTCCGTGAACATTCTTCCCTGCCTCCACATCCTTACCAGCGTTTGTTATTAACTACTTTGTTTATATTAACCATTTTGACTTGTATAAAATGAAATATCAGGTAGTTTACTTTTCATTTTGTTAGCTACTGAGGATTTTAACGTCTTTAAAAGATATTTCTTACCATTTTTTTTCTTTTGAGATAGGAAATTTTGTTGTTGCTCTTGTTTTTTCAGTTCTTTGAGAATTTAGTACAGTGTGACCCTGATCATATTCAACCCCTCTCTAACTTCTTCCAGATCGTCACCCCCTTCACTACCCATCAGTAGCCTCCCTAAATGTAACTGACAGACATAATGAGAAAGAAATTAAGGTAACGATGCTATTCATAACAGCTTCTAATTTTTCTTGCAATAATTATAAACAAGAAAGTACAGTGCTTGCACAGTGATAACTATAAAATACCCAATATAGAAATTGAAGACATTAAAAGATGGAAAAAACCTCATGCTCAGGGCTTGGTAGTGGTAATATTGTGAAAATCCTCATACTATCAAAGCAATCTACAGATTCAATAATCCCCATCAAAACTTGAACAAAATTATTCATAGAAAAAATTTAAATCTTAACATTGTCATATAGAAACACAAAAGATTCAAGATAGCTGAGTTAGTGCAAAACAATAATAGCACTGTAGGAGGAATCACTTTTTTCCCAACAAGTTATAACACAGAGCCATAGTAATATAAATAGTATTGTGTTAGTATACAAGAGACATAATGAGCAATGGAATATAATTGAAGACCCACACATAAGCTTATTTTAATACAGCTTCTTGATTTTAAAAAATAGCCAAAAACACACATTGAAGAAAATACAGTATCATTAACAAATGATGGTAAACTCAGAGTCACCAAAATGTGTCAGAGTCACATAAAGGAAAGAAATCAAAGAACTTCATCTTGGAGTAGTTTGACCAAGAACAAGCCCCACATTTAAATTCTTTATTTCTCTCTGCATATCTTTCATCTCTCTGTAACTTATGGTTTCCGGGCTATCTTTTGTATGATTATGATTCTGTGTCTCCATGTCTTCCTATTGTCTAACCATCTTATCTGTCTCTGTGTGTCTGTCTCCAACAAAGGGCTTTGATCTGTATTTATTGAACAGCACAAAACAAATCACATGGGGAAGAAATGAGTTTTTCAAGAGATGAAACTTTATTGACTAACTCCAACTGATCCATATAATGAGCAAATTCTGTAAAGCAATGTCCATAGTTGCTTTCAACGTTTATAGTGGATACTTAATATATAATGTTTCTTTTAACCTATTTGTTGTTTTCAGAATTTCTTACCATAATATATATGCATTGCTCTCTGGGTCAGGGTTATGGACGTACACATAACTTAAGATTAAATCTATGCGCTAGCTTATGTTGTAAAAATTGATTACATTAGATATCCAAGGTAAATACTGTTGGTTGCAACATTGTTCTCTTAAAGGTAGGTTAAATAACTAGGCTGAGTACATAGTAGATTAGCAGCCTTACCTCTTAAATGACTTCAAGGTATATTATTATCTTTGACTGTGAGATTCCAGTCTCTTGGCAGGCATTTTATTAGTAACATGTATAGCCAAAAAATGGCACCAATAAAATTGGATATTCACATGTAGACAAATGGAACTAGATACATATCTATATGTATGATGTTCAACTTCAAGTGCATCAAGGATCTAAGAATAAGACTTGATAACTTGAATCTAATAGAGGAGAAAGTGGGGAATATGCTTGAGCTCATTGGTTAGCCAAGTTCTTCAGTTTCTAGGTCCAAATGCCAACATTGGCTCTGCACAGAGCTCTGTGAGGTCTGACTGCAAAGTGAGAGAGAGAATGGTGACTGTGAAAGAGGAATGCTAGGAATTGCCTGTGACCTCAATAGTCTTTTCCTACAGTCGTCTTTAAGCAGGAGTCTATCTAGGGGCTAAACCCTAAAATCCATATGGAGATGAGACGTGCTACCCTTGTGCTAGGTTTAAGTTTATCTTTGCTCAGCCACAGACTTAGCACATGGGAAATAAACAGCTCAGGAAGGAATTCTTGGGGGAAGGAAAGAGAGGGAGTGGGATACTAAAGGCAAGGCTTGCATCTTGCTATTGTAAGCTTTGCCTATTACTCAGTGGTCCACCTGAATGGGCCCTAAAGCATGTTATCATCTTCCCCTCCCTACTAGGGTTTCTGTCCATGCCTTCAAGTTCTTCCTCCAGTATTCCTTCACTCCATAAAGATGTGAAGTCCGAAACAAGATTTGACCACTTTTGAAGTGAGTGTTGGATTTTCTTCTCTTATTTTACACAGTTTTGGAGACATGAGAGAGAATAGAGGAAGATGCCATGGGGGATGGAAGAAGAAGATATTTCCTGACAGTTCAAGGGTGGGTTGTTAGTTTCATTCATGCAACTTGTACTCAGGGTTCTTCAGACAAATCACGTGGACTCCAGTACCATCAGTGGTTGGGCTCTAGCAGAATCTCTGGTGTGCCGATAAAACACATTTCATCTGTTTTGTCTGCTGTCAGGTAATCTCAACAGATAGCCACTACAATTGCTTTGCTATGCCATGATGAAGTAACTTCTGTCAGTCATACCTGAGATAAATCTGAGAAGAGGAAGAAAGCAGCTGTAAGCAATTCCATTCACTGCATTGTTGAGGCGGGCTGTGCCTGTCCTATACTGACAGGTATTTTTATGGGATGAAAATACAGACCACAAAAATAATGGCCCCCCTGAGAGAGCACCTGTGTGTTTAAGGACACAAAAGTTTCCATGAATCTTTTTTCCTTTGCAAACTTTATTCCCTGGACTTCCTTTGAAAGGACTCCATGTTGATAACAAAAATTAATGTTTTATGTCAACCAGAAAGCATGTATGGAAGTGACCTAGACCCTTTGCATACATGTAATATGTAGCAATTGTGTAGCTTGGTCTTCATATGAAACTCCTAATTGTGGAGCAAGGGCTGTCTCTGAGTCTGTTGCCTACTTTTGGGACCCTATCCCCCTACTGGCCTGTTTCATTTTGCCTCAATATGAGAATATGCCTAATGCCTAGTCTTACTGCAACATGATATGTCGAGGGCAGTTGATATTCATGGGACACCCCCTTTTTCTGAAGAGAAATAAAGGAGTGGATGAGGTGGGAGATGGGACTAGGGGAAGAGGAAGGAGGAGAAAATGTGATCAGCATGTAAAGTTAATCAATCAATTAATTAAAAAAACCTAAGACCGGAGATCCAAGATGGCGGCGAGCAGTGTGGACCGTGTTTGGAAGCTCCAGTGAACAGTTCGGGGAATTGCACAGATTTCTGAGCCAGGAACACCAGGATCCCGACACCACGGCAGCAGGAGTGCTCCACGGTTCGGAAGGACCAGGGTGCGGAGGACCTGCGTGCCCTTACACACGGGAGGAGTGCGGATTTTCTCGGATCAGAGCAGCGGCGGCACAGGCGGCATCAGCAACACCAGCAGCAGCGACTAAGGTTTGCAGCTCAGAGCCATCCAGTGGAGGCGGTTAGTGTGGTGGCCGGTGGGAGTTGCTGCGGGAGAGGGGACACTGGACAGGATTTGGGTTGCGTGGTGCTTTGTGACCCAAGCTGGACACGGCGGACAGTTCAGCCCCAGAGTCCCGGGTACAGCTCAGGGCGCAGTGCTGTGGAGACACTGATTCAGCGCAGCGGGCAATCCTGCCCAAGACAACAGCTTAGCGGAGCCACGGCTCCCCTGCTGTGACACAGGCTGGGCGGAGTGCTCAGTTCCGCCCCAGGCCCGTCTCTGCACACCAGCAGTTCACCTGCTGTGACACAGGCTGGGCGGAGCACTCAGTTCCACCCCAGGCCTGTCTCTGCACAGCAGCAGTTCACCGGCTGTGACACAGGCTGGGCGGAGCACTCAGTTCCACCCCAGGCCCGTCTCTGCACAGCCACAGTTCACCTGCTGTAACGCAGGCTGGGCGGTAGCGCTCAGGTCCACCGAAGGACCACCTCAGTGCAGCCAGTTCACCGGTGTGACGCAGGCTGGGTGGAGCGCTCAGTCCAACCGGAGGCGCTAGCACACATCAACGAGCAGTTCTGCTCAAGACATTAGCTCTCCTCAGAGGGCAGTTTTAGGGCGCTGACGCAGGCTGAGGTCAGCACGCAGATTCAGCCCAGAGGCCCTAGCTGGGTTTGCCGGGCGGATTAGGCCCAGGGATTCTTCCTCAGCTGTGCACACGGGCTCGGTGGCCCCAAGACTCTGGATGGACTATGCACGCAGTATAGGCCTGGAGGCCCGGGCTGAATTCAGCGTGCAGTGTGGGTCCATAGTGTCTGGCTGAGCTCGGAGCACAATTCTGCACCTGAGACTCGGGTGGAGCTCGGCGTGCAGCTTAGGGACACAGTCCCTAACCGTGCTTGGCAGACAGATTGGGCCCAGAGTCACTAGTAGAGCCTTTGGCACAGTCCTGGCTCTAAGACTCTGGTTGGACACAGTGTGCAGTTTGAATCCAGAATTCCTGGCTGAGCTGCGCGGATGTTTCGGGCATGAGTCAATAACTGACCACAGCAAGCAGTTTGGCCAAACACCCCTAGCTGAGCTTGGTGCGCAGTCCTAGCCCGAAAATTCTGGCTGGACCCTGTGTGCATTTTGAGCCCAGAATTCCTAGCTAAGCTCGGCAGACGGTTCAGGCCCTGAGATACTAGCTGAGCTCAGACGGTGGTTTGGGACTAGTTTCCCTGGCTGGACCTGGCAGGGAACCCAGAAGGCTGTGGATAACTTGGCCTGACCCAACGCTCATCCAGAGACCCAGAACGATTACAGGACCCACAGCACAGGAGAGCTGAGGATCACTGGCTGTGAGAGCCCAAAACGCCAGGGCTAACTTCCTGCCATCCACAACAGTGAAACATAAGAGCTTCCAACCTACGGAAACCGTGAGAAAACAAGTGAATCTATCATCAGACTCCCTCCATCCAACTCGGGAATCTACCCAACGAAAACAAAGCCGGCAAGATGTCTAAAGGACAGCGTAAAAGCATACGCAAAAAACCTCAAAACAACATGGCGTCTCCAGTTTCCAGCTGTCCCAAAGAAAACAACCCAGAGAGCTCAAATACAACGGAAATACAAGAAAATGACCTCAAATCCTTAATAAGGAGCATATTAATGGAGGAAACAAATAAAATTCGTAATCAAATACAGGAAGATGCAGCAAAACAGGTGAGAGACATAAAAGAAGCACATAGAGTGGAACTGGAAAAATTTAAGGAAAATGCAAATAACCAGATGGAAGAAATAATTAAAACGGTTCAAGCTCTGAAGACCTATAAAGAGGCAATGGAAGAAACTCAGGAATATACAAAAAATGAGGTGAAAGAAATAAAAAAATCAGTTCAAGATCTGAAGACAAAAATGGATTCAATGATAAACACACAGACAGAAGAAAAACGAGAACGTGAAACCTCAGAGAAGAAGGCGAGCAACACAGAGGTGAGCCTTTCTAACAGAATCCAAGAGACGGAAGAACGAATTTCAGGTCTAGAAGATACAATCACAGATCTTGAAGCAACCATTAAAGACAATGCCAAATCTGGAAAACTCCTGACACAAAACATCCAAGAAATTCAGGACACCATGAAAAGAAAAAATCTGAGGATAATAGGCATTGAAGAAAGAGAAGATATCAGACTCCAAGGCCCAGAAACTATTCTCAACAAAATTATAGAAGAAAATTTCCCCAACCTAAAGAAAGAGATACCTATAAACATACAAGAGGCCTACGGAACACCAAATAGAATTGACCAGAAAAGGAAAACTGCCCGTCACATAATAATCAAAACACAAAACATACAGAACAAAGAAAAAATATTAAAAGCTGCAAGGGAAAAGGGCCAAATAACATTCACTGGCAAACCTATCAGAATTACACCAGACTTCTCAGCAGAGACCATAAAAGCCAGAAGAGCCTGGACAGAGATCCTGCAAACCCTGAGAGACCACAGATGCCAGGCCAGACTACTTTACCCAGCAAAACTATCAATAAACATTGATGGAGAAAACAAAATATTCCATGACAAAAACAAATTCAAACAGTACCTATCCACAAATCCAGCTTTACAGAAGGTACTAGAAGGAAAACTCCATCCCAAAGGGTCAAGCTACAACCAAAACTACTCAGGAAATAGGTAATTAGACCATGGCAAAAACACAACTACACAAACACTCGATTGGAAACAACATCAAAATTAAGACTCTTAACAGTCACTGGTCGTTAATATCTCTCAACATCAATGGTCTTAATTCTCCAATAAAAAGACATAGACTATCTGAATGGGTGCATAAACAAGATCCAACATTCTTCTGCATTCAAGAAACACATCTCACCTATAATGATAGACATTACCTCAGGGTAAAAGGTTGGAAAAAAATATTCCAAGCAAATGGTCACAAGAAGCAAGCAGGCGTAGCCATTTTAATATCAAACAAGATAGACTTTCAACCAAAATTAATCAAAAGGGATGCAGAAGGACACTTCATACTCATCAAAGGTAAAGCCAACCAAGATGACATCACAATTCTGAACATCTATGCTCCCAATACAAGGGCACCCACATTTATAAAAGATCTGCTAAAAAAACTTAAACCACACATCGATCACCACACAATAATAGTGGGAGACTTCCACACCCCACTCTCACTGAAGGATAAGTCATTGAAACAGAAACTTAGCCGTGAAATAACATCATTAACCAATGCCATGGGTCAAATGGATCTAACAGATATCTATAGAACCTTTCACCCAAACAAGAAAGAATATACCTTCTTCTCTGCACTCCATGGAACCTTCTCCAAAATTGATCACATCGTAGGTCACAAAGCAGGCCTCAACAGATACAAGAGGATTGAAATAATACCTTGTATCCTATCAGATCACCATGCTCTTAGGCTGCAATTCAACAACAACAGAAACAACAAAAAGCCTACACGTACGTGGAAACTAATCAACTCTCTGCTAAATGACACATGGGTCAGGGAAGAAATAAAGAAAGAAATCAAGGAGTTTCTGAAATTCAATGATAATGAGGGAACAACATACCCAAATTTGTGGGATACATTGAAAGCAGTGTTAAGAGGAAAACTCATAGCACTAATTGCCTTTAAAAAGAAATTGGAAACATTGCACATAAGCAACTTAACAAAACAGCTGGAAGCCCTAGAAAAAAAGGAAGCAGAAACACCCAAAAGGAGTAGACGTCTGGAAATAATCAAACTCAGGGCTGAAATTAACAAATTAGAAACTAAGAAAACAGTCCAAAGAATCAACAAAACCAAGAGCTGGTTCTTTGAGAAAATCAATAAGATAGACAGACCGTTAGCCAAACTAACTAAAAGGCAGAGAGACAGTATTGAAATCAACAGAATCAGAAATGAAAAGGGAGACATAACAACAGACACTGAAGAAATACAAAGAATCATAAGATCCTACTTTGAAGGCATATATGCCACAAAATTTGAAAACCTAAGGGAAATGGATGACTTTCTTGATCAATTTCACTTGCCTAAGTTGAGTGAAGAACAGATAAACAAGCTAAATAGTCCCATTTCCCCTACAGAAATAGAAGCAATCATTGATAGTCTCCCAAGCAAAAAAAGCCCAGGGCCAGATGGTTTCAGTGCAGAATTCTACCAGACCTTCAAAGGCGAGCTAATACCGATACTCTTCAAGCTACTCCAAAACATAGAATTGGATGGAACATTACCAAATTCATTCTATGAGGCCATAGTCACGTTGATACCTAAGCCTCACAAAGACTCAACAAAGAAAGAGAATTTCAGACCAATTTCTCTTATGAACATCGATGCAAAAATACTAAATAAAATTCTTGCAAAACGAATACAAGAACACATAAAGGATATCATTCATCATGACCAAGTAGGCTTCATTCCAGGCATGCAGGGATGGTTTAATATACGGAAATCCATCAATGTAATCCACCATATAAACAAACTGAAAATAAAAAA
>CAJRSG010006503.1:0-18035 GCA_907169655.1 Acomys percivali
GAGGAACAGAAGCAGAGAACATGGCAGTAAAATGTTTATTGGCTAGCTTCTCAGTGTTTTCTCTCTTTGAATTATTATACAAACTAGGACAAAGCAGCTGTGTGTGGAACAGCATCCAAGTGATCTCCCACATTGATCTGTCTCCATAAACTGGTCTATAGGTCAATATGAGGAAAGAAATTTCTCAGTCGATTTCTTCTCTTCTCAAATATGTCTAGGTTTGTGTCCATTTGTTAAAAAAATAGCTATCACAATTTTCCCTTTATTTTTCAAGTTGACACAAAAGATACCAGAATTAAACAATATTATTTTCTTTCTTGTACACTACTAAAATTTCATGTTGTTATTATTAATATGTAATTAGACAATTAACTAAAGTAAATCACCCTCTTTAAAATGTAAAACATCTTTTAAAAATATCTGAAGAATTTCTAATAATCTAGATTCTTGTAACTTTAGAGTGTGTAATATTGCAGGATATTTGATATCAATGTGATCCATGAGATTTTGAACTGTAAAAATCTGCCATTGATCCCAATGTAATCTCTGAGAAAGAACTGTAAATTCCAGTTTCTTGTTGAGCCCTAACACACCCTTAGTCAAAGAACTTTCTGCTTACTGCAAACAGGTGATTAAGGTATGGCTCAGCCAGCCTTATACACACCTTTAATCCAAGAGCTATCCGTGCACAGGATTTAATAGAGTTAACCCTAGGTCAAAAGGCAGAGCAAGTAATGAGCTGACAGTGATTAAAGTGTAGGAGGAATTTTGAGTTGAGGGATATTTTTAGACAGCAAACAGAAGTAGAAGGGGGTCTTTGGTGCTTTTGGCTCTTGGGCTTTCTTTACTCTTGGGATTTTAGATTTAGCTCTTCAGCTCTTTGGCCCTTAGCTCTCTAGCTCTTGAGCTCCTTACATCCTCGGCCTTTAGGTTTTTGGGCATTGATCTAGCAAGCCTTTGGCCTTGGGTGTTTTGGCTTTTTCTCTTGGGCTTTCAGCTGAGCTAGTGACCCTCTGGGCCTTTTGCAACATGACATGATCTCAGTAGGAAATTCAGCTAGGTGCTTTCTCTGCCTCTCTGAGATAGCATATTTTTTCACATCTGGCTCCTGAGTCTTTATTGGTAAAATAGAATGATCTGGGATTTTAAATAAAAGCAACAGTGTAAAATGGGATATGAGTAACATACTTTTTGTTGCAAGAAAGGAAAATGAGGAAATAGCCAAAATCTAAACAAAGTACAACAGTGCTGCCAACAGTATGTGACTCAGTAGCTCAATGTTCTGCATCTGTGATTCACTCACAGTCTCCTATGCTACAGATGCCTTGATCAGCGGCATCTCTTTGGCTTGCCTCATGCAGTCCACACAACTTGTCTTCTATGCTTAGTCTTCCTAAAAGAAAATTGGAAATGTTCTTTTACTTTCTATTGTTCTGGAATAGTTTGAGGAGAGTTTGTGATAGTTGTATTTGAACATATTGTAGATCCATGTACTTTCAGCACCTGGTCCAAGGGTATTTGTAGCTTTCACATATAGAGAAAGCAGAAGATGTAACTTAGGACTCCTTTGTTTTCTATACAGTATGCACATAGCAATGCAAAACAACTTCAGGCAGTGGTCCTCAGCTTCACTTGGAGTTGCATACAGGCTTAGATTCTGCATCTCCTCCTAAGAACCAGGAAATATCAGACCATGGGCAAGTTAGAATAAAGTTTGACTAAACACCTCAAACAACATTTCATATATGTTTTGGTAAAGTATTTACAAAATTTGCTGGTTTGCTTATTTTACTTATGAAATTCACCTGAAACTTGAGGATATACAGGAAGTCTAGATAGTTTCAATAATGTAGTTAGTCTCACTCTGTAGTCCTGGCTCACTGAGACCTTTCTATGTAAACCAGGGTAAGTGTGAATTCACAGAGATTCATCTACCTCTGCCTCTCAAATTCTAGAATTTCAAGCATGATCAAACATACTTATTCATGAGAATACATGGTATGTCATAAAATGTTCAATTAATATATGATTAATAATTTTAAATGAAGATGAATATTATATGTGGTATTTTCACCACTATACATCTACGCATATGGCAAATTATCAACTGTCCCCCCATGGCTAGACACAGATGTTATAATGAATAGTATATTTAAATGGTACCTTCATTTTAATGAACATATATTAGTATTACTGATAAATCTGATACTATGAAACTTTAAGAAGTGAGCAGGATTAGGTCAAGAAAAAAGTAGTATAAGGTGCCATTATCAGAAAATATAGTTTTGAGAGTTATTTAGTAAAGGTATTCTAAGAGGTATCAGCAGGAACAGAAGATACAACAAAGATTTGTTAGTAGGGAAATATGGAGAACATGGAAACAATCTGGTGTGTAGGTTTCTTAGTATTTCCTGCATCATATAATTTCTAGTCAGTTGCAGAAGAAATGTAATATACTATGCAGTTTTTCAATTCATGAAAGTAATGTACTATATACCTTGATATTTACTTAATCTTCTGATTTTGAGGAAAATCAATTCCCTATAGTTCTGAATTATCCTTTAAAGCTATGTATTCACTTTACCTCCATAGTCATAGCCCCCTCCTTTCTCTCTCCCAGTCCCACCATCCCTTCCTTCTCCTCCTCTATTCCTCAAAAAATAGGAACCCTCCTACTGATGCCAGCTCATCAAGATGCATCAGAACTGATATTGTCCTCTTTCTCTGTGGCCTGGCAAGGTAATTTTGACAATGGGAATGAAACAAACAAACAAACAAAAAACAGGCAACAGAGTCCATGTCAGAGCAATCCCCTGCTCTCCTTACTACAGGACCGACATGAAGCCTGAGCAGCCCATTGGCTACATCTGTATAGAGGACCTATGTCCAGTCCATACATGATCTTTGGTTAGTGCCAAATCTGAGTTATTCGTAAAGGAGTTTGCTTAAATATAATTTACATACTTCTAAATAATGGTTTGTGGGAACACATGGCATGAAATAAAAAGAAAAAATATTGATAGATTTTGCATTAGTGAAAATTCATGTAATTTTATACTTCAACATAAAGAATCAGAATTAAAATAATCATAAAGACACATGTTATGTATTCTAACATTCTAACAAAATATTCATTTTCTACCATACTAATTATGCCAAAAACCAAAGTCATCAAAAATATTCTCATAAAATATTGTAATGGATGATGATGCTATCCTTATAGACATGATCTTTTGTAGTTATACTATTAAGATAAATATGCTTATGCAGCTGTTTTTAGAGTGTTAAGAAATTTCACTGCAGAAAGAACAGCACTTCCTTCAAAAGCACACACATATTCTATTAATCTTATGTACAATATATACTAAAAAGCATTAAAATTGTATTTGGGTCTTAAAGAATGTGTGCCCTCAATGAAGCCCATTCTCTATTAAAATATATTTTAACAATGTATTACATGGATCGAACGTGGTAATTAATCTTTCATAGAAAAAAAGCAATGTTTTCCTAGTCATAAATTTGTTTTGGTTTTATTTCTTTCTTCGTAACATGTTAAAGCCTCCAAAAAACTGTCTGTCTTGAACTTACTGGGAAAGCCAGCCATGTAAATTCTATGTAACTGTAAGTTTGTTCTTTCCACGTATAGACTGTAAGAAACTGAAGAGGAACTCATGCTAATGCACATTGATACCTGAGCTGTTCGTATGGCAGAAGAGATGCATAGACAAGGGACAGGACAGTATCTGTTATGAAATGGGGCTGTCTCCTCTGAACATGTAAGTTGTAGAAGTCTGCTAGACTGTAAGAGACAATGCAGTAATTTCTATCAAAGTAACAGTTGATCCCTGAATCTATACTAAAGCATGACAGCAACACTGAAGTGCTAGTACTTCTATCTATGGAGAACAGAAAAAAGGAAAAAACTACCTGTTTAGGGGGAAAACCAGGAGCAGCTGTGGCTGTTGCTACTAAAAGATACTTCAATGTGTTGGCACAAAGAATTGTTTTTATGGAGACTATCGACGTTTTTCTCACTGTTGCCTGATCTAATTACACATAAGTCCAGTGATATGCTCACAATATTAACAAATAATTTTTATCTTGTCCTTTACATTAAAAATGGAAAATTTTCTCATTTATAGTCCCAGATTTTTCAGTTGTTGTTGTTGTTATTATTATTATTATTATTATTATTATTATTATTATTATTAAATTGTCAATTTTCTTTAAAAATTGTGTTTTTGTACAATACAGCAAAATGTTAAATATAACAGAATAAACATGATTGGGATGGACTTAAAAGTAAATTAAAGTTAAAAATTTATAAATGCCATGCATGGTGGCACATGCCTTTAATCACAGCACTCGGGAGGCAGAGGCAAGTGGATTGCTGTGAGTCAAAGGCCAGAGTAGTCTACAAAGCGAGTCCAGGACAGCCAAGGCTACACACAGAAACCCTGTCAAGAAAAATAATTAAAATACTTTCTTCTGTGTAATGCAGTGCGATCATAAATTGAATGTTTCTCAAATTACCTTGAGAAACAGTAGTATTTAATCTAGAAATGCAATAAATAAAAATTGAATTTATATGAAATTTTTACCTATTACTTTTGGATAGCCTTAAAATCTGCTATATCAGTCTGTCTACAAAACATCTTAAAAACTAGATCTTTCCAGCAGGTTCTTCCTCCATGATAATGTTATGCTGTGATAGTGTACAATTTTGTTTCTATTAAATTACCTGCTGACGCTAGCTACACTTTTATGGGAAAACTCAATTGGTTTCTCTTTCAGATTTGTCTGTAATTATTTCTCAGCTGCTTCTGAATATTCTGTTGACAAATAGGAACATGTTATTCAGCTCAAAAACAAATCTGTTAAAATTTAAAGATTCCCAATCTTCAGCTAATAAAGACTTAGTTTTAAATGTTTAAACTTGATTACTACTTTTGATTTAATAGGTTTTATGTTTTTTGTTTGTTTGTTTGTTAATTTCTTATGCTTCTCCTTAGTCTGATGTATGATCATACTCTGGCAAAGGAGGTTGTTAATGTTCATGAAAGCCTATATTCTATTATTGTACACAGACCAAAATATTATTTTATACAATATTCCATGCTTCTAATAATGAATGGATTTGACATCTGAAAGTACAGCAGTTTGTGTTGGGACTTTCTTTGCTGTCAGGGATATGGTGATCCATGCTCAGAGTACATAATGCTTTTCCTATGTAGTCAGCTATAGAGCATATTCCCAGGCCTAGGATGGGGCCCTGGGGACTTCAGGAAAATGCCATTGTGTCACATCTGGACACTGTTTTTGTTAAATAGCTCCTATAAATTGTATTTCTAGGACTTTCATTACAATTGATTACTAACAATACCTATGCTAGTAAAGTATTTGAGAAATTTTAATATTAACCACATTACTAAATCATCTACTACCTACTGGGCCAAGATATTGTGGAATAATATCAAATATTTAATTGATAAAATTAAAAAAATAAAAGTGGGTATTGTTTATACTTATCTAAATCACTACTTACTATTTAGCTATGCTAACTTTAAATAAAAAATTAATTTACATGATAATGATTTTTTTCTTGTTCCCAAACATTTTGCCTTAAAGGAGACACATCCTAAAGTTTATGTGGTTGTTGGAGTAAAAATGGCTCCCATACACTCATAGGATGTGCCATATTCGAAAGGTATACTACATATAGCTTTGTTGGAGTAGGTGTGACCTTGTTGGAGGAAGTGTACCACTGGGGGGGTTGAGATTTGAGGTATTGGGACACCAAAGCCCCCATAAGACCTTATATTTCCCCACAAGATGTGTAGGGATAAAGATGGAGTAGGGATTGAAGGAATGACCAACTAATGATTGTGCCAAATTGGGTCCACCCCATGGAAGAAAGACAATCCTTGACATTATTAATGATATTCTAGTATGCTTCCAAATAGGAGGTTAACATGAATATCTTCTAAGAGGCTTCATCCAGTAGCTATTGCAAACGAATGTAGAGACCCAGTGCCAAATAATAGGTGGAGCTCAGGGCATCTTGGGGAAGAAAGACAGGAAAATATGAGTGAGCCACAAGATCAAAAGAGGAATATAACCTGGGCATTGGCGGGGGCTCACAGAGACTAAACAACCAAGTGAAGAGAATTCATGGGGTGGACTTAGGGTATGTGTGAGTGCTTCCTTTCTTTTGGTGTTTTGGCTTTGGTGTCATTTTTTTGTTTTTCTAGTTGTCTGTAGCCTCTTTGGGTTGGAGTTTTCCTTCTTGTATTCTTTTTGGCTATGTCCTATTTAAACTTGGTGTTTTTCATGAAATGTTCTGTTTACTCAATTTCTGGTGATTGAAAATTTTCCTGGGTATAGCCGTCTAGGTTGTTATCCGTGGGATGCAAGATATCTGTTCAGACCTTTCTAGCTTTTAGAGTCTCTGTTGAGAAGTCGAGAGTAATTTTGATAGGTATGCCATTGTAAGTTACTTGTTCCCTTGCAGATTTTAATATTGTTTATTTGTTCCATAGATTTAGCATTTTATTATTATGCCATGGAAGGATATTATTATCTGTTGCAATCTATGTGGTCTCCTTTAAGCATCTTGTATGTTTCTAGGCATTTATTTCTTTATGTTGTCAAATTTTTCTTCTATGATTTTGTTGAAAAAATTTTCTGGACTGTTGAGCTGGGAATCTTCTCTTTCTTCTAATATTATCACTCCTAGGTTTGGTCTTTTCTTGTTGTCCCAGATTTCTTGTATGTTTTTTTTGTCCTGAACTTTTTAGATTTCCCCTTTTCTTTTACTGATGTTTCAATCTCTTCAATTGTACATTCTACATCTGAGATTTTTTTCTTCCATGTCATGTTGGTGTTACATGTATTTGTTGTTCCTGTTCCCTTCCCTAGGTATTCCTTCTCCAGATTACCTTTGATTGTGTTTTCTTTATTGCTTTTAGTTTCATTTCTAGGTCTTGACCTGTTATTTCTATTTACTTCTCCCTTTTGATTGTGTTTTCCTATATTTCTTTATAGTTTTATTAAGCTCCTTCATCTGTTTGAATGTATTTTCCTGTATTTCTTCTCCTCCTTTAAGTTCTTTTCATTTTCGTAAGCTCAGATTTGCAGTCATTTTCTGGCACTTCAGGTGTAACAGTATCTTCTGGGCTTGTTGTGGTAGGGAAGCTGGTTTCGTGTGGTGTCACATCACCTTGGGTTTTGTTGGTTTTGTTTTTATGCTGACCTCTAGCCATCTGGTTGTCTCTTGTGTTAGCAGGCCTGGTGTTCCCTGTGCTGGTCTTGTCCCAGGTGGGTTTGGCAGGTCATGAGTCATCAGCAGAGAGAACTCTAAGCAAAATGTTCCTCAACCTGATAGGCCTCCTCATGATAGCAGGAAATTGAGTTTAGGCCTAAGTACTGTTCACATTTACTGGCTCAGATGCTTCCCTGCTATTTGTATATCCATTGGGTCAGGCAGATGGAGTCATCACCAGAGAGGGTTATAACCTGAATGTTGCTAGGGCTAGACACAGGTCTCCTTGGGATGAGGTACCATGTAGCTTTGATCTAAAAAACAGATCACCTCTGCTGGCTCTATTTGCTCTCTTCTCTCTGTGCCTCAGGTGGATCAGGCAGATGAAGTCAGCAGTAGACAGGGCTTTGTGTTGCATGTTGCTCACCTGACATGGGCCTCCTAAGGATGTAGGGCAAAGGGGTATGTGTTCTGTAAACAACTGCTCTCCTGGCTCTGGTGGCTAACTGCTGTCTATGTCCTAGGTGGGTCAGAGAGATGGAGTCAGTAGCAAGCAGGGCTCTAAACTGAGTGTTGCTCTGTGCGGCTCGCGTTTTCGTCTCGCCAGCAAGAACGACGCAGCACACACAAGCAGGATCCTTCTGCAGTAAAGCTTTAATGCATCTTGAGAGGGAGAGCATAAGCTTACAGAACGGAGACCCCGATCAGCAGAAAACCCTCCCGTATATAGGAGACTGTCCTCCGCTTAGGACGTGTTAGACCCTGATTGGTTGTTGCTCATCGGGCGAGATGACGCCACGGGAAAGGCAGAGTCTGACAAGTGGAAATTCCCCTCACACATGCGCAAATTAGTTGTTTACCAGCATGGGACACAGGATGTCAGCGCCATCTTGTAATGGCGAATGTGAGAGCGGCTTCTCACAGCTCAGGCTATACACAAGCCATTTTCTGATCTCTGTCCAATTTCTTTTTTCAAAAATATTTATTTATTTGTTATTATGAATTCAGTGCTCTGCACCTTCAGGCCAGAAACGTACATCAGATCACATGACAGATGGTTGTGAGCTACAATATGGTTGATAGGCATTGAACTCAAGACTTGCAGAAGAACGGTCAGTGCTCTTAACCTCTGAGCCATCTCTCAGCTCTATCTCCAATTTCTTCATGAGGGCACTTAGTGCTATGAACTTTCCTTGTAGCATTGCTTTCATGATGTCCTATACGTTTGTGTATGTTCTTTCTTTATTTTCATATAATTTTAGAAGTCTTTAATTTCTTTAATTCTTCTCCTCCTTTAAGACAATTCTCCTCCTTTAAGTCATGGAGCCAAGTGCTGTTCAGTTTCCATGACTGTGTAGTCTTTTCATTATTTCTGTTTTTTTTTTTTTTTTTTAATAATTTGTGGGTTTTCTTTTTTTAATTTTATTTTATTTTTATTTATTTATTTTTTTATTTTTTTAATTAATTTATTCTTGTTACATCTCTATGGTTATCCCATCCCTTGTATCCTCCCATTCTCCCCTCCCTCCCATTTTCCCCTTATTCCCCTCCCCTATGACTGTTCCTCAGAGGGATTACCTCCCTCTGTATATGCTCATAGGGTATCAAGTCTCTTCTCAGTGACCTGCTGTCCTTCCTCTGAGTGCCACTAGGTCTCCCCCGCCCGGGGACATAGTCAGATGTGAGGCACTAGAGTACTTGAGAAAGTCAAATCCCTCTCTCCACTCAAGTGTGGAGACTGTCTTGTTGTTGTTGAGGTCTACCATTAATCCATGGTGATCTGAAAAGAAGAATGGGTTAATTCCATTTTCTCGTATTAGTTATAGTGTGTATTTTGACTGACTATAGGGTTGATTTTGGAGAAGATTTTGTGTGGTGCTGAGAACAAAGTATTCTCTTTTGTGTCTGGGTAAAACGTTCTATAGACATTTACTAGGCCCATTTGATTCATGACCTCTGATAGTTTTAATGTTTCTCTATTTAGTTTTTGTTTTTCTTTAAGATTTATTTATTATTTGTACAGTATTCTGGCTGTATGTGTGTCTGCCTTCCAGAAGAGAGGACCAGACCTCATTATAAATGGTTGGGAGCCACCATGTGGTTGCTGGGAACTGAACTCAGGACCTTTGGAAGGACAGACAGTGGTCCTAACCTCTTAGTCATCTCTCCACCCCCATAATTTTCTGTTTCAACAATATGCCCATTGGTATAAATTGGATGTTGAAGTCTCCCACTATTGATGTGTGAGGATCAGTATGTGATTTAAACTTTAATTATATTTCTTTTTCAACTGTGGGTATGCTTGTATTTGTGGCATAGATGTTCAGCATGAGATTCTCTCTTGGTGAATTTTTCCTTTTATGAGAATGAATTGTCTTTTCCCATCTTTTTTGTTAATTTGGTTCGATATATACTTTATTAGCTCTCAGCATGGCAATTTACCTTGCTACTTGAGTTTGTTTGTTTGGAAAACCTTTTCCCGTCCCCTTACTTTGATGTAATGTATATCTTTGTTCGTGGAATATATTTTTTGTATGCATCAGAATGACAGATACTGTATAAATATACATTTGTTATCCTGTGTCTTTTTTATTGGACACTTGTGTCCATTGAAGTTGACAGATTTACTGTCCAATGGTTGTTAGTTCCTTTTACTGTGGTGTTGATGGTCATAGTATGTTTATGTGCTTGTCTTCTTTGGTTTTGCTGTTAAAAAATTGTTTCTATCTTCTGTTTTCTTGGATCAAGTCGACCTTGTTGGGTTGGAGTTTTCCTTCTATTATCTTTTATAGTACAAGTTTTTTACATAGATATTTTTTAAAGTTTGTTTTGTCATGGTATAGGTGATTTTATCCCTCTACCATGATTGAAAGCTTTTCTGGAAATAGTAGTCTGGGATGACATGTATTGTCTCAATTTTGGCATGGCATCTTTCAGGCCCGTTCTGGCTTTCATAGTCTCTGTTGAGAAGTAAGGTTAGAGTCCAATAGGTCTGTCTTTAGATGCTACTTGGTCTTTTTCCCTTGCCAACTTGAATATTTTCTCTTTGTTCTCTAGATTAAATATGTTGATTATTATGTTTGATTGTATTTTTCTGTAGGTCTTTGATGGCCTCTATTTATTTGATTGTATTTTCCTGTATTTCTTTGAGACTTTTATTCATTTATTTTTAAATGCCTCTAACAACTTCATGAGTATAGAATTATGGTCATTTTCCTGTGTTTCATTTGCATTAGGATATCCAGTTTTTTGTTTGTTTTGTTTTTTCGTTGTTTTGTTTTGTTTTGTTTTTGTTCAGATCAACTGGTTTTTGTTGATTGTGTTCCTACACTAGCCTTAGCCATCTGGTTGTCCATGGCATTAGCTGCGTGTTCTCAGAACCTGCTGTGTTTCTCAGGCCTTCGTGCTTCATTGATGGTCTGCTGGTCTCAAGATAGGTAGTAGAACATTATATGATTGTTGGGAGTCAAATTCTACTGTTGTTGAATACCAGACAGTGCTCTTAACTACTAAGTCATATAACTTGCTCCTCTAGAAAATCTTTGATAAGAATGAGAACCAGTTATTCTCAAGTTATTCTATAATTAGAGATCTTTTTTCCAAAGCTAGCATTACACTGATAAGCAAGAAAGATGGAATCTCAGTGTTGTTTTGAGTGCAGTTCTCTAATGACTAACGAGGAAAGCATTTCTTTAAATGTTTCTCCACCATGTGATATTCCTCTGTTGAGAATTCTCTGTTTAGTTCTGAGCCCCATTTCTCTATTGGGTTATTTGGTTTGGTAGTGTTTAATTTCTTGAGTTCTTTATATATTTCGGATATTAGATCTTTGTCAGATGCAAGGTTGGTGAAGATCTTTTCCCAGTCTGTAGGCTGTCGCTTTGTTCTCTTGACAGTGTCACCTGCCTTACAGAAGCTTCTCAACCTCATGAGGTCCCATTTATTAATTGTTGACATTAAGGCCTGGGCTGTTGGTGTTCTATTCAGGAAGTTGTCTCCTGTACCTATGTGTTCCAGACTCTTCCCCACTTTTTCCTCTAATTGGGTTAATGTCTCTGGTTTTAGGTTGAGGTCTTTAATCCACTTGGACTTGATTTTTGTGCATGGTGACAAATAGGGGTCTAATTGCATTTTTCTACATGTAGACATCCAGTTAGACCAGCACCATTTGTTGAAGATGCTGTCGTTTTTCAATTGAATGGATTTGGCTTCTTTGTCAAAAATCAAGTGACCAAATGTGTGTGGATTCATCTCTGAGTCTTCAGTTCGATTCCATTGATCCACTAGCCTATTGCTGTGCCAGTACCATGCTGTTTTAATTACTGTTGCTCTATAGTACAGCTTGAGATCAGGTATGGAGATTCCTCCAGAGGATTTTTTATTCTATAGGATTGTTTTTGCTATTCTGGGCTTTTTGTTTCTCCATATGAAGCTGAGAGTTGTTCTTTCAATATCTTCAAAATATTTTGTAGGTATTCTGATAGGGATTGCATTGAATCTGTAAATTGCTTATGGTAAAATGGCCATTTTTACTATGTTAATTCTCCCGATCCATGAACAAGGAAGGTCCCACCATCTTCTGATGTCACTTTCAATCTCTTTCTTCAGAGATTTAAAGTTTTTTTCAAATAAGTTCTTCACTTGCTTGGTTAGGGTTATTCCTAGGTATTTTATATTGCTTGTGGCTATCGTGATGGGAGTAATTTTTCTAATTTCTTCCTCTGCCTGTTTATCATTTGTACCCATCAGAATTGCTAAGATCAATAACTCAACTGACACCACATGCTGGCGAGGATGTGGAGAGAGAAGAACACTCCTTCATTGCTGGTGGGAATGCAAACTAGTACAAACACTTTGGAAATCTATCTGGCGCTTTCTCAGAAAAATGGGAATAGGGCTTCCTCAAGACCCAGCTATTCCACTCCTTGGAATATACCCAGAAGATGCACTACCACACAACAGGGACATATGCTCAACCATGTTCATAGCTGCCTTATTCATAATAGCCAGAACATGGAAACAGCCTAAGTGTCCCTCAGTAGAAGAATGGATAAAGAAACTGTGGTATATTTACACTATGGAATACTACTCAGCTATTAAAAACAAGGAATTCCCAAAATTTGTGGACAAATGGATTGAACTAGAAATTACCATAATGAGTGAGTTCACCCAGAAGCAAAAATAATCAAATGGTATATACTCATTTATATCGAGACACTAGTCCAAGGGGGTACGCCCCCATGAAAAACTTTACCTACCAGGAAAGGGGGTCACAGGGGAGGACATCCTATTGAGACTTTAGCGGTGAGAAGCCTGGGAGAATGAGGAAATAGAAGGATCCAGTGAGTCCTGGAAAACTACAGGCAGGTCTGGGCCCTGGGGTCCTCCTCAATCTATAGCACCAGCCAAGAAAAATATAGGCAGTAAACTTCGAACCCCTACCCAGACGAGCCGATGAACAGGACATTCTCCACCGTTAAGTGCAGGAGATCTGACTTTCACACAAACTCTGGTGCCCCATATTTGAACATGTCCCTTGGATGGGGAGGCCTGGTGGCACTCAGAGGAAGGATAATAAGTCACCAAGAAGAGACTCGATACCCTATGAGCATATACAGGGGGAGGAGGTCCCCCTCAGTCACAGACATAGGGGGAGGGAGTAGAGGGGGAAGCGGGAGGGAGGAAAGAAAGGGAGGATACAAGGGATGGGCTAACAATTGAGATGTAATATGAATAAATTAATAAAAAAAGTTAAAAAAACAAAGCAAGAAAGATATACAGTAAAGAAGAAAATTATAGATTTGATTGTCTAAGGGACAAAGACAAATAATTAAAATAAAACATTTTTAATGTATTTTAGAAACATAGTCACTTATAACTGGACACTAGCCCAAGAGGCATGTCCAATGAGTCTTCAATTACCAAGAAATTAGGATAGATGTGAAGACATAATATTGGTACTCTAGGTGAGAGAAGAATAGGAAAATGAGGAAATAGAAGGTTCCAGAGACTCCTAGAAACCTACAAGAAAAACATTATGATGGGTAGATCTGGGACCAGGGGTCCTCCTCAAACTATGGTACCATCCAAGGACAATACGGGCATTAAACGTCGAATCTCTACCTAGATCTAGCCAATGGACAGAACATTCACCACAATTGAGTGGAGAGTGGGGACTGACATTCACACAAACTCTGGTCCCCCATATTTGACCATGTCCCCTTGATGGGGAGGCCTTGTAGCACTAAGAGGAAAGATAACAGGCTACCAAGAAGAAGACATGATACCCTATGATCATATACAG
The DNA here is from genome assembly GCA_907169655.1 of Acomys percivali. Classification (NCBI taxonomy): domain Eukaryota; kingdom Metazoa; phylum Chordata; class Mammalia; order Rodentia; family Muridae; genus Acomys; species Acomys percivali. Next base: position 13,566 of record CAJRSG010006503.1, read on the forward strand.
GGGGTCCCCATCAGTCACAGACATAGGGGAGTGGAATAGGGTGAAAGTAGGAAGGAGGGAGGAACAGGAGAATACAAGTCTGGTATAAGGCATTTAAAACACTGAAAAGGGCAGTGTCTCTCTGTGATGACAATCTGTGGCTGTAGAATCAACTTGATTTGCGATTGCCATTCTCCTATGCAGATTTGTGTAGTGAATTCATATAGGAAGTTGAACCTTAATTCCCGATAGAAACAAACATTTTTCTGGAGCCTGCTGGCATGTTAACATTTGGACTGTGTGTCTGCAGCAGATAATGTTCCCCATCTAGCAATGGATTCCACATGGTACTGTTTAAGTAGAGCCCTCATCTGAAGTAAAGCGCACCGCATGTCATTTTAGTGAATTGTGTTTATTGAGGTTGAGAGATATGAATGACTAATGTTTGTTAGTTCCTGTTATTTTTATTTCTGTTGAGGTTCTCTCTTTCTCTTTCTCTCTCTCTCTTTCTCTCTCTCTCTCTCTCTCTCTCTCTCTCTCTCTGTGTGTGTGTGTGTGTGTGTGTGTGTGTGTGCATGTGTGTGCGCTTGTGCTTCCTCCTTCTGCTTTTGCTGCAGTGGACTTATTGGTATCCTGTGTTTTCTTTGGTTAAGGAAACTTCTTGTCTTGGAGTTATTCTTCTAGTATCTTTTTTAGGATTAGGTGTTTGCACAAGTATTGCTTAACTTTGGTTTTGACAGGGAGTATCTTGTTATCACCATTGACAGTCTGCCTTTGTAGGTTACGTGGCCTTTTCCTTAGCAGCTTTCATTATTCGTGTTTTGTACTGTACCTTTAGTATTTTTATTATAATGTGGCAAGAGCTCTTCCTTTTCTTGTCTAATCAATTTGGTGTTTGGTCGGCTTCTTGTATGTTTATAGGCTTATTTTCTTTAGATTGGGGATATTTTCTTCTATGATTTTGTTGAAACAATTTTCTGTTCCAGGAAGCTGGAAATGTTCTCTTTCTTTTATTTCTATTTTTCTTAATTTTTTTCTTTTCATACCATCCCTAATTTCCTGGATGATTTTTGTCAGGTGCCTTTTTGATTTAATATTTACTTTGACAGATGTATCAGTTTCTTCAACTGTATTTTTTACACTTAAGAGTCTTTCCTCCATCTCTTGTATTCAGTTCATGATGCATATATTTGTCATTTGGTTTCTTTTTCCTAAATTTCTATCTCCTGGATTCTGTCAGTTTGTGTTTTCATTTTTGTTTCTATTTATATTCTTAGGATTTGAGCCATTTGGGTCATTTTTTCTAGTGTATCATTGTATTTTCCTGTATTCCTTTAAGGGATTTTATTCTTTTCCTCTTTAAAGGTCACTTTCATTTTCATAAGGATAGATTTAAGATAATTTTCCTAAGTTTCTGTTATGTAAGTATATGCAGGGCATGTTATAGTAGGATTCCTTGGTTCTGATGGTGCAATTCTGCCATGGGTATTGTTGATTGTGTTGTTCTGCTGCCCAGTTAGCCACGTAGTTGTCCCTGTTTTGCAGTGAGTGTTTCTGCTGTTTGCTGGGGTACTGGAAGGTGACTAGAGTCCTGAGTCAGAGACTGGGTACTCCTAGATTCTGGCATCACTATCTTTGGTAAGGAGGAAAGTCCATGGGCAGGCGGGTAGAACTGTGTGTCTCTGGAGGCATGGCTGCCTTCCTTGGGAAGGCAGGTAAAGCCATGCTTCAGAGGCTGGATGATCCTGTGGTTCAGGAGCCCTCTTCAGGATGGCAGATAGAACTCTCAGTTGGATTCTTCATGGAAGCATGTAGAGGCTTGGGAAGAAAACTGTATGAACGAGACTCCCTGGAGCCCCACTCAAGATGAGAGGTAGAGATTTGTTCCACAGAGTTTGTCTTTCTATTTGCATTTTAGAGTGCTTTTTTTAGATGTTCTCTTTTTTTCCTGTGTTCTGAGAAATATTGACGAATATTGGGCCGATTTTAGTATATTTTTCATAATATATGCATGCATTATTTTCAAAATACTTAATTTATCAACCCATAGGCATGTCCCAAGACTGGGATACCATAAGCAATCATAACAACCTAGGAGATGGGGCTGATGTGTGAACAGGAAAAATGACCTAGCTGGGACTCGGCTTGGTGTAGGAACACACTGTTCTGACGGTATGGAGTCTACCACAGATTGAGTTCTGAGCTGAATCTGGAAAATAACCAGATAGTCATAGAAAGAAACACAGAGTTTAAATAATAAAACAAGTCTCCATGAATTGAGAGAACTAGAGAGATTAATAGATAAAGTATATTACATATTAAAAAATGAAAAATGTTATAAAACTGGGAGTTTGTACACTGTATAATTTTTTGTCACCATACCAAAAAGCATCTTCAATCATAGCTCAATTTTGTATATCATTTTAAAGAAAATCAAAAGAAGTCAGACTTAGAGAGAAAGGTGACTGAAAAACTAACTGCTAAAATGAAGGTTGTAAAACCAGGGACTAGAATATTCCTTAAACCACAATTTAAAATCTTCAGGGAAACAAGGCTTGACACAGGCCCCGCCTTTAATTTCAGCAGCCCCCGCCTTTAATTTCAGCACTCTGGAGATAGAAGGAGGTAGATCTTTGTGAGTTCAAAGCCAGCTTGGTCTACAAAGAGAGTCTAGGACAGCCTGGGCTGTTAAACAGAGGCACCCTGTCTCATTAAAATAAGGAGCTTCAGGGAAATCCAATATAAGGCCTACAGTGCCACCTTGTGACAAAATTAAAGAATGCTATCCCATTGAAACACTAGAGGCTTCAGTGATAAACTTTCATAATCAAAATATGTTATATTTTCAAAATCATTTAATAGATGAAAGTCAATATGATGAATTTAAAATACAGGTTCTTAAGTCTAATACACGCAGTAAACATTGAAGCCCTGCTCAGATGTAGCCAATGGACAGACATCCACAGTTGTATGGGGAGAGAGGACTGACACTGACATGCACACTGGTGCACCATATTTGACCACTTCCCCTTGGTAGCACTCAGAAAAGGAATAAGCAGGCTACCAAAATGAGACTTGATGGCCTGTGAGTGTATGGTGTGAGAGGAGGTCCCCTTCAGTCATAGACCTAGGGGAGGGGAATAGAGTGCAAGTGGAAGGGAAGGAAAATGGGATGATACAATTGAGGGGAAACAATTCAGATGTAATCTGAATAAATTAGTTAAATATAATTTAAAAATTTAAAGGTTGTATTAATATCACCTTAAAACAATTGCTTACCATAGCCTAAGTGTTTCATTTTGCAGAGTTTCAAAAAAAAAACAAACAAACAAACATGGGTACCATACCATACAGTCTTATAGACAATTTCAGGGACTTTTGTCTTGAGTTCTGAAAAGGTTGATTCTGAGATTGTACATTAATTAAAGGTAATTGCTTACTTGCGAATGCATTTACAAATTGAATCTGATGATGCCTTAACATATGTATCCTATAGAGTACAAAAATTATTTAGATATTGTAACATAGAAAATGTTACAAATAGATCTTACAGTCATACAGGACAAGCAATTATAGGAAAATCAAATGGTACATTTAAATGAAATGGTCATAGAGCAGAAAGGGATAAATCAGAACTTCTAGAAACTCCTTTTAAAAGGGTTGCTGTCCTTTAAAATTTGGACAAGTGTGGACAAATGATGACACATGATATGAAATATTGAGTAATCTTATATTCACTGTTGTTACATATAATACAGTCATGAAATAGTACCTGGAATTGTTGTAAAAGTGAAAATTATTAGCCAAAATTATTCAAATTATACTACCCTCCATACAGATCATATTTGTCTCATGATTATTTATTTAGTGTTGACTCAATACAAATGGCACACAGGTAGTTTTTTTCACTTCTTTTCGTGTCACCTTATGTAATGAAATGAAAGTTCTTAGAAGACATTTGTGGTGCTTTTAATAGCTCAGTAATTAAGTCTCTTGCCACTAGGCTGATGGTCTTTTATCCTTATGATCCAACTCCTAGATTATGTCCTTGAGAAGGTGACCAACTTCTGGAAAATGTATACTGATATCCATGAACTAAAACATAAAACATGTTGCAAAATAATTAAAGAAAGTAAAATGAAATCTCAACCCAGCACCCGAATGGCAGCACTCGACCATTTTACTGGCAGATCATGGGACTGGAATATGTTTTCAAAACTCTGTGAACACTGCAAACATATTATAAAATAGCCTTATACAATAAATGAAAATAAAATATTTATTTAAAAAAGAAAGCTAATCCTTGTAACCTGCATCCAGGGGTATTTATAAAACAGACAAACAAAGAAAGATTAAGCAAGCAAGCAAACAAAAATGTTGTTTAGTATTTGTCAGTGAAATGCTGCTGTTTAAGATTCATGTTTCCCTTCAATAGAAATATGACAACTGCAGAGAGTTTTTATCATCATAGTCATCAAACATACTAAAGAG
>CAJRSG010006566.1:0-19441 GCA_907169655.1 Acomys percivali
ACCTCAGTGCAGCCAGTTCACCGGCTGTGACGCAGGCTGGGCGGAGCGCTCAGTCCCACCGGAGGCGCTAGCACACATCAACGAGCAGTTCTGCTCAAGACATTAGCTCGCCTCAGAGGGCAGTTTTAGGGCGCTGACGCAGGCTGAGGTCAGCACGCAGATTCAGCCCAGAGGCCCTAGCTGGACTTGCCGGGCGGATTAGGCCCAGGGATTCTTCCTGAGCTGTGCACACGGGCTCGGCGGCCCCAAGACTCTGGCTGGACTATGCACGCAGTATAGGCCTGGAGGCCCGGGCTGAATTCAGCGTGCAGTGTGGGTCCATAGTGTCTGGCTGAGCTCGGAGCACAATTCTGCCCCAGAGACTCGGGTGGAGCTCGGCGTGCAGCTTAGGGCCACAGTCCCTAACCGTGCTTGGCAGACAGATTGGGCCCAGAGTCTCTAGTAGAGCCTTTAGCACAGTCCCGGCTCTAAGACTCTGGTTGGACACAGTGTGCAGTTTGAATCCAGAATTCCTGGCTGAGCTGCGCGGATGTTCTGGGCATGAGTCAATAACTGACCACAGCAAGCAGTTTGACCAAACACCCCTAGCTGAGCTTGGTGCGCAGTCCTAGCCCGAAAATTCTGGCTGGACCCTGTGTGCATTTTGAGCCCAGAATTCCTAGCTAAGCTCAGCAGACGGTTCAGGCCCTGAGATACTAACTGAGCTCGGACGGTGGTTTGGGACTAGTTTCCCTGGCTGGACCTGGCAGGGAACCCAGAAGGCTGTGGATAACTTGGCCTGACCCAACGCTCATCCAGAGACCCAGAGCGATTACAGGACCCACAGCACAGGAGAGCTGAGGATCACTGGCTGTGAGAGCCCAAAACGCCAGGGCTAACCTCCTGCCATCCACAACAGTGAAACATAAGAGCCTCCAACCTACGGAAACCGTGAGAAAACAGGTGAATCTATCATCAGACTCCCTCCATCCAACTCGGGAATCTACCCAACGAAAACAAAGCCGGCAAGATGTCTAAAGGACAGCGTAAAAGCATACGCAAAAAACCTCAAAACAACATGGCGTCTCCAGTTTCCAGCTATCCCAAAGAAAACAACCCAGAGAGCTCAAATACAACGGAAATACAAGAAAATGACCTCAAATCCTTAATAAGGAGCATATTAATGGAGGAAACAAATAAAATTCGTAATCAAATACAGGAAGATGCAGCAAAACAGGTGAGAGACATAAAAGAAGCACATAGAGTGGAACTGGAAAAATTTAAGGAAAATGCAAATAACCAGATGGAAGAAATAATTAAAACGGTTCAAGCTCTGAAGACCTATAAAGAGGCAATGGAAGAAACTCAGGAATATACAAAAAATGAGGTGAAAGAAATAAAAAAATCAGTTCAAGATCTGAAGACGAAAATGGATTCAATGATAAACACACAGACAGAAGAAAAACGAGAACGTGAAACCTCAGAGAAGAAGGCGAGCAACACAGAGGTGAGCCTTTCTAACAGAATCCAAGAGACGGAAGAACGAATTTCAGGTCTAGAAGATACAATCACAGATCTTGAAGCAACCATTAAAGATAATGCCAAATCTGGAAAACTCCTGACACAAAACATCCAAGAAATTCAGGACACCATGAAAAGAAAAAATCTGAGGATAATAGGCATTGAAGAAAGAGAAGATATCAGACTCCAAGGCCCAGAAACTATTCTCAAAAAAATTATAGAAGAAAATTTCCCCAACCTAAAGAAAGAGATACCTATAAACATACAAGAGGCCTACAGAACACCAAATAGAATTGACCAGAAAAGAAAAACTGCCCGTCACATAATAATCAAAACACAAAACATACAGAACAAAGAAAAATATTAAAAGCTGCAAGGGAAAAGGGCCAAATAACATTCAATGGCAAACCTATCAGAATTACACCAGACTTCTCAGCAGAGACCATAAAAGCCAGAAGAGCCTGGACAGAGATCCTGCAAACCCTGAGAGACCACAGATGCCAGGCCAGACTACTTTACCCAGCAAAACTATCAATAAACATTGATGGAGAAAACAAAATATTCCATGACAAAAACAAATTCAAACAGTACCTATCCACAAATCCAGCTTTACAGAAGGTACTAGAAGGAAAACTCCATCCCAAAGGGTCAAGCTACAACCAAAACTACTCAGGAAATAGGTAACTATACCATGGCAAAAACACAACTACACAAACACTCGATTGGAAACAACATCAAAATTAAGACTGTTAACAGTCACTGGTCGTTAATATCTCTCAACATCAATGGTCTTAATTCTCCAATAAAAAGACATAGACTATCTGAATGGATGCATAAACAAGATCCAACATTCTTCTGCATTCAAGAAACACATCTCACCTATAATGATAGGCATTACCTCAGGGTAAAAGGTTGGAAAAAAATATTCCAAGCAAATGGTCACAAGAAGCAAGCAGGCGTAGCCATTTTAATATCAAACAAGATAGACTTTCAACCAAAATTAATCAAAAGGGATGCAGAAGGACACTTCATACTCATCAAAGGTAAAGCCAACCAAGATGACATCACAATTCTGAACATCTATGCTCCCAATACAAGGGCACCCACATTTGTAAAAGATCTACTAAAAAAACTTAAACCACACATCGATCCCCACACAATAATAGTGGGAGACTTCAACACCCCACTCTCACTGAAGGATAAGTCATTGAAACAGAAACTTAGCCGTGAAATAACATCATTAACCAATGCCATGGGTCAAATGGATCTAACAGATATCTATAGAACCTTTCACCCAAACAAGAAAGAATATACCTTCTTCTCTGCACCCCATGGAACCTTCTCCAAAATTGATCACATCGTAGGTCACAAAGCAGGCCTCAACAGATACAAGAGGATTGAAATAATACCTTGTATCCTATCAGATCACCATGCTCTTAGGCTGCAATTCAACAACAACAGAAACAACAAAAAGCCTACACGTACGTGGAAACTAAACAACTCTCTGCTAAATGACACATGGGTCAGGGAAGAAATAAAGAGAGAAATCAAGGAGTTTCTGAAATTCAATGATAATGAAGGAACAACATACCCAAATTTGTGGGATACATTGAAAGCAGTGTTAAGAGGAAAACTCATAGCACTAAGTGCCTTTAAAAAGAAATTGGAAACATCGCACATAAGCAACTTAACAAAACAGCTGGAAGTCCTAGAAAAAAAGGAAGCAGAAACACCCAAAAGGAGTAGACGTCTGGAAATAATCAAACTCAGGGCTGAAATTAACAAATTAGAAACTAAGAAAACAGTCCAAAGAATCAACAAAACCAAGAGCTGGTTCTTTGAGAAAATCAATAAGATAGACAGACCGTTAGCCAAACTAACTAAAAGGCAGAGAGACAGTATTGAAATCAACAGAATCAGAAATGAAAAGGGAGACATAACAACAGACACTGAAGAAATACAAAGAATCATAAGATCCTACTTTGAAGGCATATATGCCACAAAATTTGAAAACCTAAGGGAAATGGATGACTTTCTTGATCAATTTCACTTGTCTAAGTTGAGTGAAGAACAGATAAACAAGCTAAATAGTCCCATTACCCCTACAGAAATAGAAGCAATTATTGATAGTCTCCCAAGCAAAAAAAGCCCAGGGCCAGATGGTTTCAGTGCAGAATTCTACCAGACCTTCAAAGGCGAGCTAATACCGATACTCTTCAAGCTACTCCAAAACATAGAATTGGATGGAACATTACCAAATTCATTCTATGAGGCCATAGTCACGTTGATACCTAAGCCTCACAAAGACTCAACAAAGAAAGAGAATTTCAGACCAATTTCGCTTATGAACATCGATGCAAAAATACTAAATAAAATTCTTGCAAAACGAATACAAGAACACATAAAGGATATCATTCATCATGACCAAGTAGGCTTCATTCCAGGCATGCAGGGATGGTTTAATATACGGAAATCCATCAATGTAATCCACCATATAAACAAACTGAAAATAAAAAACCACATGATCATCTCTTTAGATGCAGAGAAAGCATTTGATAAAATCCAACACCCATTCATGTTTAAAGTTTTAGAGAGATCGGGGATACAAGGCACTTTCCTCAACATAATAAAGGCTATCTACAGCAAGCCAATAGCCAAAATTAAAGTAAATGGGGAGATACTCAAGGAAATTCCTCTAAAATCGGGAACAAGGCAAGGCTGCCCACTCTCTCCATATCTTTTCAATATAGTACTCGAAGTTCTAGCCAGAGCAATAAGACAACAAAAGGAGATCAAGGGTATCCAAATGGGAAAGGAGGAAGTCAAACTATCCCTATTTGCAGATGATATGATTGTGTACATAAGTGACCCTCAAAATTCCACCAGAGAACTCCTACAGCTGATAAATACTTTCAGCAATTTGGCTGGATACAAAATTAACTCCAAAAAGTCTGTAGCCTTCCTATACACAAATGACAAGCTTGCCGAGGAAGAAATTAGGAAATCCACACCCTTCACATTAGCCACAAGCAATATAAAATATCTAGGAGTTACTTTAACTAAGCAAGTGAAGGACTTGTTTGAAAAAAATTTCAAAACTCTGAAGAAGGAGATTGAAGGTGACATGAGAAGATGGAAGGATCTTCCTTGCTCATGGATAGGGAGAATTAACATAGTAAAAATGGCCATCCTACCAAAAGCAATCTACAGAATCAATGCAATCCCTATCAAAATACCTACACAATTTTTTAAAGACATTGAAAGTTCAATTCTGAACTTCATATGGAAAAACAAAAAACCCAGAATAGCAAAAACGATCTTGTACAATAAAAGGTGCTGTGGAGGAATCTCCATACCTGATCTCAAACTGTACTATAAAGCAATTGTAATTAAAACAGCATGGTACTGGCACAGCAACAGGCTGATTGATCAGTGGAATCGAATTGAAGACCCAGATATGAATCCACACACATATGGTCACTTGATTTTTGATAAAGAAGCCAAATCCATTCAATGGAAAAAGGATAGCATCTTCAACAAATGGTGCTGGTCTAACTGGATGTCTATGTGTAAAAAAATGCAACTGGACCCATATTTGTCACCTTGCACAAAACTCAAATCCAAGTGGATTAAAGACCTCAACATAAAACCAGAGACACTAAGTCACTTAGAAGAAAAAGTGGGGAAGAGCCTGGAACATATTGGCACAGGAGACAACTTCCTGAACAGAACACCAACAGCCCAGGCCTTAATGTCAACAATTAATAAATGGGACCTCATGAGGCTGAGAAGCTTCTGTAAGGCTAGAGACACGGTCAAGAGAACAAAGCGACAGCCTACAGACTGGGAAAAGATCTTCACCAACCCTACATCTGACAAAGGTCTAATATCCAAAATATATAAAGAACTCAAGAAATTAAACACCACCAAACGAAATAACCCAATTGAGAAATGGGGCTTGGAACTAAACAGAGAATTCTCAACAGAAGAATATCAAATGGCTGAGAAACACTTAAAGAAATGCTCAACCTCCTTAGTCATCAGGGAAATGCAAATCAAAACGACTCTGAGATTCCATCTTACACCCATCAGAATGGCTAAGATCAAAAACTCAAGCGACACCACATGCTGGAGAGGATGTGGGGAGAGAGGAACACTCCTTCATTGCTGGTGGGAATGCAAACTAGTACAACCACTTTGGAAATCTATCTGGTGCTATCTCAGAAAACTGGGAATAGGGCTTCCTCAAGATCCAGCTATTCCACTCCTTGGAATATACCCAGAAGATACACCAGCACACAGCAAGAAAATTTGCTCAACCATGTTCATAGCAGCCTTATTCATAATAGCCAGATCATGGAAACAGCCTAAATGTCCCTCAGTAGAAGAATGGTTAAAGAAACTGTGGTACATATACACTATGGAATACTACTCAGCTATTAAAAACAAGGAATTCCCGAAATTTGTGGACAAATGGATTGAGCTAGAGATGATCATAATGAGTGAGTTAACCCAGAAGCAGAAAGACTCAAATGGTATATACTCACTTATATCTGCATACTAGCCCAATGGACATGTCCCATGAAAGCCTTCCCTTACCAGGAAACTGGGACCGAGGGGAGGACATCCTATTGGGACTCTAGATGAGAGAACAATGGGTGAATAGCAATGTAGAAGGATCCAGTGGGTTCTAGAAACCTACAAGTAGAACATTATGATAGGCAGATTTGGGTCATGGGGTCCCGCTCAAACTAAGGCCCTAGCCAAGGACAATACAGGCCGAATAATTTAAACCCCTACCCTGATCTAGCCCATGGACAAGACAGTCTCCACACTTGAGTGGAGAGAGGGATTTGACTTTCTCAAGTACTCTGGTGCCTCACATCTGACTATGTCCCCTGGCGGGGGAGACCTAGTGGCACTCAGAGGAAGGACAGCAGGTCACTGAGAAGAGACTTGATACCCTATGAGCATATACAGAGGGAGGTAATCCCTCTGAGGAACAGTCATAGGGGAGGGGAATAAGGGGAAAATGGGAGGGAGGGGAGATTGGGAGGATACAAGGGATGGGATAACCATAGAAATGTAACAAGAATAAATTAATTAAAAAAATAAATTAAAAAAAAAAAAAAAAAAGAAAAAAAAAAAAAAAAAAAAAAAAAAAAAAAAAAAAAAAAAAAAAAAAAGAAAAATGTGACTCCGTCTCTCTCCATCCTGCCCCAGACCAGTGTGCTAGGTTGCCCAGGTTTGCTTTTGGTACAGTCTTAGATTCACTAATGTTATTTGTACTTCTCGGAGAATAACCAGTGTCTTGGACAAGGCAGTAGATAAGACACTCAAGGAGGTGTCACAAGCTCATGCTAAATGCACAGGGTCATGGGTCTATATACTCACATATGAATTTGAATCGTGACTTGCTTATCCCTACAACACACAGGCAGAGTTACAAAGATGGGCTACAGCTGACAGTAGTAACCCCTGATCCTGTTGTCATATACATCAGCTCTTCTTGGAGTCAATCAAATATTTCTAAGTATCCTTAGGGATGTGCCAAGTATCCTCAAGAAAGCCCTTGTCATTTTTGCTTTGTACCTGGTTACTTCTTCTCAGTCTCTACCAAAGGTGGCTTACTAAGCCCATGGCTCTTCAGCCAATGGAAAAATGCTCACACCCAAGACTCACTCTCTCTGTTTAAGGTCCCCACTGAGTTTCATATTCTGGAAATCTTGGCTGCTCAAGTCTTACTCTAGAACACTCTAGAACATTCACAGTAAGAACATATGGGGCTGGTCTCAATACGGATGCATCTATGACTACAATCATACTGGATCCACAATCATCCTGTCTTTTTTTTTCCAAAACAGATGCTTTGTTGTCAAGTTCAACCTCTTTGTTGTTACTCTCTTTCTCAATGGGGTTCCAGTCCTATTCCACTGCCACCTTGCTGAGTGATCTTGGGCAAAGTCTTTAACATCTCTTGGTTTCAATGTACTTGTGTATAACCTGTGTGCTAGATAGTGACTGTGTTCTAGGACTTGACCCATTGGAAGCACAGTGCCTTGTCATCCAACACATAAAAAGGCATTCACTACTCTTGTGTCAAGCACTTATAGGAAGAAAATAACAACTAATAAATTAAAATTTTGATATTTCTTCCTCTTTTTAGTAAGCAATGGGCCTATCTGACCCATCAATATTTTAGAACCCTCCAACAATGTCCCATCATACTTTGTAGAAACATCAAGACACAGTGGCATCCTACCCTTGTGGCATTACCTCACACTTAGTTAATATGCTCCAGATGCTCCTTTCGGTCTCTGAAATGGGCTGAACCTCTACCAACTCAAGGCTTTCTGCAAGAACTTTTTGTCCTACTAGGAATGTTCATCTCCAAGGCAACCTGTGATTGTCCCTTTCTCATCATGTATGTCCTCAGGGTACCTCATGTGCTATTCTTCCCGCTTTCATCTACCTTGTTCTTGTATGGTTCATGAGTGAAACCTATTGTCTGTAGATTCTTTTGTGCTGCAAGTGCAGGCTGAGTATTATGTCTGAGGCATAGGAACAGCGACTATGTAGTCTATAAGCTGCAAGTATTTATCATCTGGATTATACAGGAAAAGATTTTGTTTTTGTTTTTTGAGACAAGGTTTCTCTGTGTAGCCTTGGCCATCCTGGACTTACTTTGTAGATCAGGCTGGCCTCGAACTCACAGTGATCTGCCTGCTTCTGCCTCCCAAGTGCTGAGATTAAAGGCGTGAGCCACCATGCCCAGCTGCAGGAGAAGATTTTTAATCCTTGTATCCCATAGTGTCATTTATTCATGTTGCATACTAGTATTTTAACTGGTAAACCAAACTACTCCCACTTTGTTTGCTTTTAACTTTTTTACCTGACTGGAATGTAAATGCATCCAAGTTGAGCAGTGGCTCATCTGTCTTGATCTGGGTGGTTTTATTAGCCTGACATAGAGCCAATAAATAATGGTAGACCAGATGGACCAGGTCTATTTCCTTTTACTTAATAGAAGCAACAAAAAGTTTAATATTCATCATAAAATAATCCCTCGACCTCCTGGCTTTTACAACAGCCCCATGATCTACTGCAAAGCTCATTCTGCCCCTGCCTCTAACTCTCATTATGTTTTGTTTTTTCCTTTGTGCTGACACTCCTAACTTCCTGTGCCTTCTTGTCTTTCACCCTGCCAACTCCCTGGCCCAGCTCTTGGCCCTCAGTGAAGCTTACAGCCCTCCAGGGAGAAGCTGATTGATAGCATGCCAATCAAAGGGACTGCTGCCTTCTTTTTAGATATTTATGGAGGGCTTTAAATTGTGAGGGACTCATGAGCTCAGACAAATTATTGAGAGAGCATTATAATTAAACCTCTCTTTAAGGTAAGGGTTTATTTCAAAGAATAAATCTAGGCTCTCAGGGAATAGAACTCAAGGTGCAGAAGTTTGAATCTATAAAGTCCAGATATCAGTCATGGAGGACTCCTTGCAGCCATCCAGTATGCCCAAACTTCTCCACCCTAGGCCACCTGATGGTATAACTGAATGTCACCTCTCCCCTCATGGTAACTGAGTCAATATTTCACTTCAATAATTTTTCACTTCAATAATTCATTAGAATATTGTGCTGGTTGATTTTTGTCAACTAGACACAACTTGACAAATACCTAGGAAAAGAAAATCTAAGCTGAATGATTCCTATGTCAGATCAACTCATAGGAAACCTGTGGCATGTTGTCTTTATTACTGTCAGATACAGGAGGGCCCAGACCACTGTGGGTGCTGCCACCCCTGGACAGGTGGTCCTGGGTTATGTATGAAACCAGGCTGAGAAAACCATGAGGAACAATCCAGGAAGCAGCACTCCTCCATGGCCTCTGCTTCTGTTTCTTCCCTACAAAATGGACTATAAACTATAAGCTGAAATGAACTCTTTTCTTCCAAACTGCTTTTGGTCATGGTCCTTATCACAATAGAAAGCAAATAGGCCAAACATCATATTCTATTTTGTACTATGTTTTAAAGAAATATTTCTTATTAAGAGGTGCAGCCATTGCAACCACACCTTTACAGTGTTCAAGTGAAAGTCATGTCTGTATCCATGTTTTATACCTTCTACCTGTGCTGACGTTCCTAGTAAGGCAGATAACAAACCCAGGGTCCTTCCAGGTTTGTCCTTGAACAGATGAAGAGATTTACACTCTAATAAGGGAAACTGTAGATATGGGACCTTCTCTCCTTTAGGTCCACTCACCCATACTTTTTAGGGATTATGAGCTTCTTTTTAGTGGGATAATAAATCCACTTAATGGTGTTTATTTGTCCCTCCTCCACTTATGCTATGACCCTCAAAGCTTCTGTCTCTCAACTGCCTCTTTTACCTACTCGCTTCTGGTTGGGTTGACTGACGCTAGATAAGGAAATGAATTGGAGGATAACATGAAAGTAAGGTCAGAGTGTGTGTTAATTCATATCCCCTAACTTCCTTCCTGCCGGGCCTCAGGTTGGCAGTTTCTATTCTCCTCAACAAAGGCAGGTTGTGTTCTCCAGCTAGAGGCATACTGGGTTCTTGGAGTGGCTCCACTCTCTTAGCCCTTTAGGCTCATAGATGTTGCTTATTTGGCTACCAACTCTCGAATCTTTTATTATTCTAGTTATATCTTTATACATGTGACTCATTCAACACTCTGCAATTCCTCATGTCAAAGTATCATTTGTCTTCACTCAAAGCCCTAATAGAACTGGTACCAATAACAGGCTGAGAAAGCAGCCTCTAAAGGTGGGATTCTGGGCTTGGGCTCTTCACATGTTTATTTAGTTCACATGGGTGTATCATGTGAACGGCACTGGTTGCTATGGTTTCTAATAGCCTCATGATTATGTAAGTCACTAGTTGTGGCATGGGATGGAATGGAATGCACACCATGAGCACAGATTTTGTAATCAGTGGCCTTGGGTCTTTAGACACTCTCATAACAATAATGGTAAAAAAAATTACAAGGATTGTGGCATGACATGGCTACCCACTGCAGTGAATACACACAGCACAAAGAGCAAATGAAAGTGTTGCATGTTCAACCAAGATCACAAATAGAAAATCAGAGCCTCTGAGGTCTGCAAGGCAGAGCCTCTCTAATAAAGTGGCTCAAGGACCCAATTCACTTATTCTTCCTCCTTGAGGCTTCCTGGGGAGTATGTGATGGCTAGTTAAAAAAAAGAATGGCATTACAGTCCATTTACAGATGGGTCTACAGAATATTCTAGAATTAACCAGGAATGCTGCTCCTGGCCTTTAGATCTGTTCAGCAGTGTCCCTTCACAGATAGAGGGGATTGCCAGTCCTCCCACTGGGTAGAGCTTTAGGAAATGAAGGGCTTCAGATGAGAAACACTGAAAATATGGTGACAAGGGAGTTTGGGGAGAAATACAGGGATGTAGTTCTGGAAATTGGCACTGAGTTTGAAGATATATCAGAAGACTGAAACAATAAACTTCCCCAAAAGGGAATTTCCCACAGAAGTCATACTTTGAGAAGGGAAGTCTCCAGAAAGAGATTTCACAGGGCTCTAACAACTCGTCGGACCATCTTATACCCTGAGAGTGAAACCCAGAAATGATGGGTCAGTGTTAGGGTGGGACCTCATCTCAAGTTGGGCTACTTGATCATGCATATCTTTGGCCCTCTATTTAAACTTTTATCTTACCTCAGGACTCTGAAGATGGACTTGGGATGTCTTCTTTGCCCCTCTTTACAATGTGGCCACATTGAATCAATCTCCTTTTTCTGCTTTCTATTTTAAATTTGTCCCTTTGAACTGGCTTGTGGAGAATGGGTAGCCAGACTTTACTTGGAGCACAGACTGTGACCCCCAACTTTGATAACAAAGAAGGGCACTTGTTATAGATAAGATGCCAATCAGATGGGCGGGATGATCTGTCTGAATGATATTGATCGCTCATTTGATACATATGCCACCAAAGTGAGAACATTGTACTGGTCTTTTTCAGTTAACCTTGTACTTGATCTATGTTTGGTTACAGCAACAAGGATAAAGTATGTGCACATGTTCAAGAAAAGGACACTCTCCTCACCAAAGCTGAACTGCTATCACCATCACCAAGACCATGCTGGAAAAAAGCCAATATAAACTTCTAATGGAAGATCATTCCTTAAAAGACCTTTAACTATCTGTAAGCAAGATACTTACTATGAGCCTTTCCTGGAAAATAAAGGATTTGTCTTCATAGGAAAAGATGTCTATTTTGTTCATTGAAATTACTTTCCTACTGGGACCGAGGGGAGGACATCCTATTGGGACTCTAGAAGAGAGAACAATGGGAGAATAGCAATGTAGAAGGATCCAGTGGGTCCTAGAAACCTACAAGTAGAACATTATGATAGGCAGATTTGGGTCATGGGGTCCCGCTCAAACTAAGGCCCTAGCCAAGGACAATACAGGCGGTAAAATTTAAACCCCTACCCTGATCTAGCCCATGGACAGGACAGTCTCCACACTTGAGTGGAGAGAGGGATTTGACTTTCTCAAGTACTCTGGTGCCTCACATTTGACTATGTCCCCTGGCGGGGGAGACCTAGTGGCACTCAGAGGAAGGACAGCAGGTCACTGAGAAGAGACTTGATACTCTATGAGCATATACAGAGGTAGGTAATCCCTCTGAGGAACAGTCATAGGGGAGGGGAATAAGGGGAAAATGGGAGGGAGGGGAGAATGGGAGGATACAAGGGATGGGATAACCATAGAGATGTAACAAGAATAAATTAATTTAAAAAAAAAAGAAATTACTTTCCTTACAATGCTGCAATCAATACTATCATTTGGGAGGCTACATGGACAATATTTTCTAGTTTCATGCTTCTCTATGCATCAATGGCTGTAACTTGTCATTTTATAACAACAGCACAAGCACAGCACGGGGCTCAAGGCTAAAGAATTTCTTGGTATGCCCTCCCATGCAGAAGGAGCTGTCTGGAAGCATTGCCACATTACCAATACCCCCCAACTTCGAATCTTAACACAATAACAATCTGAACACAGTGTTCAGGTTTCTATGGGCAGGGGCCTGAACATGGCTCAGCTAACAACTTTTACATTGGATCTTCTGCAGGGCCTCAAGCTAGGCATTGGCCAGGGTTATAAACGTCTCAAGACTTGTCTCCTTGGAATAACTACTCCCACTCATATGGCTGTTGGCAGAAGATGACAGCTTTTTGCTATACAGAGAGAAACTTGCATCAAAGCAGCTGGATTCCATGAGAGCAAGCAAACAAAAGAGTGACAGAAAACAAACAAGGCACAACTTTTCTTTATCCTGGTCTCACTCAGACAGTGACATCGCTTCATTGTGCCATTTCTATTCATTAGAAGCAAGTCACTAGGTCTAGCCCATATTCAAAGGAAATGAATACACAAAACTAAGAATGTATGGAAGCAGGGCCATTGGGGGCTATCTTAAAGGCTAGCACTCTAGAAATGGCAGTAGGATGACCTACTGAAGCATCAGATTGGCTCTGTCTCTACCCAGAAGGCAGCAGACTGTGAGGACAGAATGCTATTCTTCAGTATGCTGAATATGGCTAGAAGCCACCAAGTGGGACCATGGTACCATGTCCACCATGCAGAGAATGCATAGTTCTGGAAAAATGAGTAGAGGTAAATGTGTCCATATACACACACCTCAGTAATCACAAAATAATCTGATTTGGGTATGGTTGCCTCTCTTCCTTGTATTCTCAAGCTCAGTGGGTTTAGAGGTTCTAATGCTCAAGGATGGAATATGTCCTGTTGGCATTGAGAAAAAGGAAAATGTCAGTGATTTTCTAAGGTACAAGGGGGATGCCCACCATACAACAGAGGCAAGAAGGACTATGCTTGACACTTGAGGGATTTCAGGTGTGGAAGATCAGACCTGTGGTAGTTCATGATAATTGTCAACTTGACTGAACTTTTGTAAGATCTAAGACTGGTGAGGCTTACTTATGGGTGTATCCATGAGGATGTTTACAGTGAGGGTTGACTAGCAAGAGAAAACTCACCTTGAATGTGGTAGCAACATCCTATGAGGTGAAGACTCAGCTGGAATAAAAAGGGGAAAGGAGAAAGTTGGTGGCGAGCCATCATCCCCCTTCCTTCCTGGCTTATCTGCCCTACCCAGATGGACTGACACCCCTGAAACTGAGCAAAATGAACCTTTTCTCTCTTTTACTGCTTTTGTCATTTTGTCATAGTAATGCAGCAGCAACTAGTGTGGGACCCTGACCTAATACTATTCTTTGCCTTGGTGTCCTGATTATGTGGTCTCCAGATGAAGAGGACTCAGATGTTTATGGATCCCAATGGGGGAAGAATATTATCCAGTGAAAGGGCTGGCAAAGGGGAGCACAGAATTGTGCAGCAGCTGAAGGTAGCAATAGTTATCACTTTAGGCCAAAGGACAAGGTAGAGAAATGGGGTCTGCAGAGGCTGTAATTTAGCCTAACTGTGTCCTTGGCTCTGTTTTCTCCTACGTCCTTCTAAGAAGAGCACATGTTATGACTACATGTTATTTCTAGTGAGAATGTAATCCACCTCTCTGCCATGACACAGTAGTTGAGAGACTTCTCTGAGGCAAAGAGGTGAATGGGGTGGGCAAGAGGGAGAGGCTGCTGCTTGCTTGTGCCCATCACCCCTGCCCTTCACTACCTTTGTGCTCCAGGAGGCTAATGTGTACAGGCCCCATGAAATGGATATCTAAGAGGAATTGGCAAGACTCCAGATGGTGGAAATAGAGTTGTTTATGTTCCCCATTCCTTCTATGTCAGCAGATATTAGAAGTTATTGTTTTCTGTCAAAGGTTGGTATCTGTGACTAAGTGTGGGCCCTCTCGAAGGCAGTTTCTAAGAAAAGAATATGAGTCCTGGTAATTAATTTGGAAACTTAATGCATGAAGCAGAAGGAAGGGAGAAAAACAGCAGAATGTTTATTAACAATCTAGTTGTTTTCATGGGCATCTGGGCTGTAATCACCTTGGAGACCCTCTGAGGAAAGTTGTACCTGACAACAGTTTCCTAGAGCCTAAGAAATGTGGGGCATTATCCAGAGACTTCTTATTCACAATCCACTGAGTTTATTTCTGGGGTCAATAACTCAATTTCTTTTCCTGCTATAACTCTAAAGAGTCTTTCTATAGCCTTAGAGAAGCCAAAAGCCACAAGATTGAGAGGAATCTTGAATAGTTTCTCTGTGTTCTTAGTGCAAGACACAGGCAAAGAGCAAGGACCTGCCCATCATATAGACCTGCTCATCATATTATCTTAAGGCCAGGTGGACTGTAAGCCCATAAGGATGTATCAAGATAACCAGGTGGGCCTTGGAGGCATTTTCTCACTTTTATAGACACAGGAGTGCCAGGTTTGCTTCTTCTATTTTACCCATAATATAGGCTTCCTGTTCTTATTGGCTATCTTATTATTCTTTATTTCTTTTCATTAAGGAGATGGATACTCTTGTAAACAGCTTCTTCCTTGACCTTTTGGTCTACTGATCAGTTTTGTGGCTAAACTCTAACAGATAATGAATGTGTCTCTAGACAGAAGCATGCTTAAGCTCAAATATAGATTGTGGTTACAATGAATGGAATGGGCATCATTGATGATAATTGGCTTCTTGGCATCAAGGCTTCTTTTTTTCTGTGTTTTCCACCTGATAACATTTATTTCTGAGGTTCTAAGGAGTAAACCCAGAACCTTGTGCATGTTAGGCAAAGGCTTTATCACTGATCCATATCCCCAGCCCCTACCTTTGACTCTAAGTGGGAGGGAAAGAGCACTTACTAGCCTCCCTTGCTGCAAGGTTACTCACACGTGATCTGGACTCCACCAATTAGATATCATATCCCAGAGAGAGAGAGACCAAGAGAGGACTAGGGAGGCAAACTCAGGAATCTTGGTAGCAAAACAGTGGCAGCTGGGGAAAGCTTCAACTAATCCTTTAAAGCCACTTTATCACAGTTACAGCAGTACTATCCCGTGCGCAGGAAAAATGCTTATATTGGCATTAGAGGTATCAAGGTATGGTTTTGGGTGTCATCCTTGCCTGTGTAGACTTTAACCTGAGCTCAGCTGCTCTTGTAGTTTTGTAAGTGAACCAATGCCTTTCTAGATAACCCCCTTTCTCATGTTTTCTGCTACAATAGCCAGAAACTATCCCTGTGTATTTGCAAAGTAATAAAAAAAGGTACCGTGCCTTCTGAGTGTGCAGTTTCAAATTAATTGGTGGATTTTGAAGTGGAATCAATGACTGAAAAAAATCACATAAACAATGCTAAGTGCAAAGTAGTAAGTTTGAACAGATTAATTGCCAAGCGAATTATTTATATGTCTGTCTATCTGCCTGCCTCTCTCTCTCTCTCTCTCTGAGAGAGAGAGAGAGAGAGAGAGAGAGAGAGAGAGAGAGAGAGAGAGTTCTTCTGGAACTTTCCCTTAGCTTGAGACCAGCTGTATGGTGCTATGTCCATACAAAGTGCTCAGTAAATATTTACTTCCACATGTCAGCTCAAATACTAACTTTTTTTACTTGCTTATTGTCCCTTCTTCCTGTTCTTCTAGAATGTCTTGGCTAGATGGTCCAGCTAAGTAAACTCAAACTGAATCTGTGTCTTATTACCTGTCTGCCTTTATTTTTAACTGAAGCATCCACTGAACTATTAAGTGATTAATGCTATTTTGTCATTGTAAGGAATACAAAGATCTAGAATCTGTTTTCAAATTTTGACTACTGAACCAACAGCACAGTCCTCACATAGGAATGAAGAAATTCTCAAGTTGTGTCGTAGATGGTCAGAGCATGTAGGGACAAGCCCTTCATGTGCTCTCATGTACACTTAGCTTGATGATCCCTGCTTTAGGCAAATGGCTCTTAACCTTCGATATCCTCAAAAAAAAAAAAAATCAGCTGTGGAGTCCATTTTAAAAAAATGTTTTATTACTATTTTTTATTTTATGTGTAAGGGTGTGTTGCCTGAATGTATGTCATTGTATCACATGCATGCCTTGTGCCCATAGAGGCCAGAAGAGAGTATCAGAAACCATGGGACTGGAGTTACAGATAGCTGTGTGTTGCTAATTGGTGCTACAAATTGAACCCAAGTCCTCTGAAAGAGCATCTGGTGCTCTTAATTTCTGACCAGTCTCTCCAACCTCTAGAGTTCCTTTTAATTAGCCAAGATGTGGTTTCATCATCAACCAATAGAACCAGATGCTCCAAGAACAAGTCCGAGGATTTCAAGCCTCTCACAGCTCCCAGATGCTTCTACTGTGCTTCTGGGGTTGACACTAACCAAAGTAAACATGCTCAAGACATGAATTTAAGTAGCTTGTAATGAAAAGCAAATAATTGCAACATTTCAGAACAGAAACATCACAACATTGCTTTGGGTAAATAAGGAGTGATTTGTCAATAATGCTATGTGCTGTCACAGACTTCCAAAACACTGGGAAATTAAAACCCTAAGGTTAATTCTGTCTCCTGGCACAGATCAATACAGCCACAGGCCACTACTTCATGAAGCCACTCAAGAGACTCAAGTGTGTTCCATCTTGTGGCTGCATCTTCCTCTATATGCTTGGCATCTCACTTGTGCATCTGATAGGTGAAAAGACAGCAAAGATCGGAGCCCATGTGGTTTCACCCAACTCCAGGGAAGGCTAACAGGGCTAACAGTGTAGTTCTGAGATGAACCCTGATAAAGGAGATGGTGATAGCTTATCAGGCAGCCCTCGCATGCCATCTGTGATTTTCTCCAAATGACTGCCAACAGTCACCCTGACAGATGCACTCTGAGTTTGAGCTGCATGACCTCTGCTTCTCATTAGTAACGTGTTGAGTCCCCATGATTTTCAAAATGGAGGCAAGTGAAGTTACACTGGCCGTCCCAGCAAAAGTGGAAGTGATTTTGGGATATGCTAAAAACTATACCGCTTGAGGATAATGTCCCAAAGAAGCAAGGAAGAGGAGGAGGTTGTTAGAACCATCCAAAAACCATGGAGGAAGTAATTTATAAGTCTGATTAAGATAGGAAAATGACCTGACAAACATGGACATGAATATTACATTTATGCACTTATGCATGATCAACTGAACTCTCCCTGTGTGGGATGTGCCATTCCCCAGTGCACCTGGCATTGGAATCTGCCAAGTGTTTACCCGCGTCTTGCCTATGGCACGTTGGATGGAGCAATTGACAGTATCATTCTGTGGGAGGTCAGCAAAATTATCCACAAAGCTCAGTGCACCCTGAGTTTCATGTAGTTCAGGCAAATATCTTTAGATGCTAATCTTTTCACATATTAATAGTGATTTCAAGAAATGTTCAGATGATGGTCCCTAAAATCAGAGAGGCTTCTATTCATGGCTTCAAGAAAAGTAGTAAGAGTAGCAAGTGTTTACCAGAAAGAGTGAAGCCTTTGAGGATGCAGCAGGAATCACACAGGATGTATATATAGTTGCCGTAGACTGAGCTTACATGTGGGTGAGAATATGCACAGGTGACTGGCTCTTACAGTTATGGTGGCAAGTTCTTTAATGAGCATAGAGCCCAAGTTGGTAAGGATGAAGTCTTTGGAGGGAAGGCGATGCTGTTTATAGTTGTGCTCAAATACATATAATAGACTCTACCCTAATCTTCACCCCCTCCAATGTAAACAGTAACTGCAGCAAGTGGGAATTTTAGTTTTCAGAAGGAAGGCAGTCCATGCCTATATGGCGCAGCTCAAGTGCACCAAGGAGGGCCTTTGCACATCTACAGCATATGGCGTTCATCCTCATGGTCACAGAATGTTCTTCATTCCAGTCAGGAAGAAGAGGAAGAACACATGACAAAACTATAGCCAAACCTGTCAGGTTTTTCAGAATCTCAATCCAAAGTTGTCTTA
Organism: Acomys percivali; assembly: GCA_907169655.1. Taxonomy (NCBI): domain Eukaryota; kingdom Metazoa; phylum Chordata; class Mammalia; order Rodentia; family Muridae; genus Acomys; species Acomys percivali. Next base: position 18,442 of record CAJRSG010006566.1, read on the forward strand.
CTTTTGGAGTCACAACTGTGTCCTATATAGCTACTCTGGATATAGGGATGATGAGAAATGCAGTGTTGACTGCTAAATTTTGCCAAAGCAGAGTAAACTGGAATTTTGCTCACCAGGAACAAGGGGAGATGGGCTCCTGGGGGCTAAAGATACATTTCCTGAGAGGAGAGAGCAGAGAATGTGTAGCCACAGGCTTCTCTGCACCCTACTGTTGCTCAGAGTGCTCCTTCTATAGCTATGGACTAAGCCTTTGTCACTGTAGGTGACCGTAAGGCTGGAGCAGATCTTGGGCCTATCCACAGGAGCCTGGAAATCATGTCCTTTTTGTTGCCAGCTCCATGCTGTATCTAGTGGCTACATGAGGCGTGTTCCCATAATCTTTGAGGAACTTCCTCAGATGAAGCCAGATTCCTGACTTCATGCAGAAATGAATTTCAAGATGAACCAGGATGAAGTAGAGTTGGAGATCACTGGAAACAGAAAGATGTTTAGGGAAAGAGTAACCACACCCGAGAACATGGGTCTGCTCTTCTCAAAGAGAGTCCCACGGTAGTGTCTCTGCAGTAGACTATATCATTTTGGTTGCTTCCAAAGGTCCCCACCTCCTTATTTTTCTATGAATGAGATGATAAGGTACGTCTGGAGGAGCCTTGTTGAATGGTACTCTGATGAGATAAGACCACGGAGTCACGAGCAATGCAACAGGGCTTAGGGCATGTCTTTCACTGTCAGTGTGGTGTCTGGTGAGGTTCCTAGGAAATTGCAGGCTTGCAGCTAGAGGAGGAAGAAAAAATGTATGTACTTAAGCCTTAAGCATAGCTTAAATTTCTGCCAAAGCATTTTTATTTGAAATGTCTTTCTATTTAAAAAATTGTCCTTGCGTTTTTGCCTCTAGAGTAGATGTTGTTCATTCTGTTAGAATTTTATTTTTTTAATTTTAAAAAGTGTGTGTGTGTGTGTGTGTGTGTGTGTGTGTGTGTGTGTGTGTGTGTGTGTGTGT
>CAJRSG010006589.1:995-12439 GCA_907169655.1 Acomys percivali
TTTTTTTCATAGTGTCTTCGATTCTATGTTTTGTGTCTGAAACCTTTTAGATTTAATATTTTCTTTGACCCATATACCAATTTCTTCAATCAAATCTTCTACACCTCAGATTATCTAACCATCTTTTTTATTATTTTGGTGATGCAGTGTCTGTAGGTTCTGTTCTCTTCCTTAGGTTTTCCATCTCCCGGATTCCTTCAATTTGTGTTTTCTTTTTTGTTTCTATTTCCATTTCCAGGTCATGAATAGTTTTATTTATTTACATTCCATGTTTCTGGGTCCCAGATGGACTTTTTGGGAAGTTAGGCAGACACCTGGGTGTGACAATGGAACTCAAGGGTCAGAGCATACCTACTTTTCATATTCAAATTATCAAACTCTAAATTTGGCTATTTAATTATTCAGTGCTGAAAAGTCTACTATAGATGTTTTATATTTATTTTTTAAATTGTTTATCACATAAAATAGACATGTTTCATCCAGTTAGAACTTATTTAGTAAGTACAACTATCTCCTATTATTTTGTTACATAAAGTACCAGTTATAATACTTGTTTGCAAAGGACACTTTTCTAAATCCTGTTTTTCTTTGTCTAGTTAACATAGACCTTTAACAGTTTAATTACCTATCTAAAATATATGTTTGTTTTCTCAATAATTGATTTATAATATATTAAAATATGTATTTTCCTTTTTTGTTTATCAATCATGAATCTTATTCAATCTCAAATAAAAATGTTAACAATAGTTCTATATCTAATACATTTTACTAACATACATAACGGACAATTAAAACATAAAAATAAAAGTAAATAACATATTAGTCATATTTTCTTAGAACATATATGTATATATGTATATTCCTTATAATATGTATATTCCTTTAGAATATATTTTATATTATATGAATCATAAAACAAAAATTCAAAATTTCTAGCAAAACTGGCTCTTTTTAAGGGATACAACACATCATCACATTTGTTCATTTTAATTATTTAATTTATATTGATTTAAAGAGTTACTTCAAGAGTTACCTACTTTTTGTTTGCGTATATTAAAACATTCTCTACTTTAAGCTTATAATAAATCCACATTTCTGCTTGTATCTTATGTTAGACTTCAGTAGAGTTATTCTTAATCTCCTGGAAGATTGATGAATATGACACTATGTTTTTAGCCAATTTTAGATCTGAGTTGATGGGTCTACTACTGGAGCAAGTACTTCAGGGCATCAATGACACTTTCTCTCCAAAGTTCCCATATATTAGTTGAAAGATGTGGTGCCATCACTTTCACTAGAGATTTTTCTCTCCCAGCTTTCTTCTAGTACCCTGTATATAAATTATCAAATCATAATCTTAGAGTCTCATTTTTTCCTATTATACAATTCTTGTCATGATAGCATATAATGAATTTGTATATTTTTCAAATTCTATTCAAATGTTTTGTTTATTAATTTTTAATTTAAGACCTCTTTAGACAGTGTAATTTTCATAATTTTTCCATGAACAATATTCATGTGCTTGGATATAAAGGATTACTTATTAGGAACATAAAATTTATAACATAGTTAACATTTTCAGTATATAGATAAAATCTAATTTTTTAAAAGAGCTATTCAACAGAAATTGAAACCTATGTTTTTTATGGGATTTTTATTTTGTCTTTTTTTTTTTTTAAAGAACATAAAGTAAGATCATAGAGGATTTTTGTTATGGGAAATGTGATCAAAATATATTGTACTATTATAAAATTTTCCTCTATGAAACAAAACAAAACATTCAATACCAAATGACACTCACTTCACATTACCCCTGGTTGTAGATCTTGTCAACTACAAATTTACTTGCTTTCACTGTATTTGATGATTATGGATATATAATATGAACACAACATATAGTGCTTAGTGACTAGAGTCTTTTACATGATTAACATTATACTATTAAATATTAAGTGATTTTTGTTATTATTGATTTATGGATGTGATGCAGCTTTTCAGCTGATAGTCAATTTTAAAATTATATTACATACCTGGCTTAGTTATGGTATATACACTTGATTCAATCTTCATTTACTTATTAGTTTTAAGAATTTCACATAGTGTGATTATATTTCTCCCAATCCTTCAACTATTTCTGTATTCACCTCACCTTACTGACCTAACTTTGTGGGGGGGGGAACGGTATTGTTGTTTGTTTAGCATATTAAGTTCAATTTGTGCAGTCTATGTACTCTTGGATATGTGATATTCCAATGGAGTTTGTGTGATCTATCAAGACATATTTTCATATTGAAAAGTTACTCCCTTTCCCTAGTAGCTATCAATTATCAAGGATCCTCAACTAAGAATGGGACTTCATGCACACCACAGTTGTGTATTTAATATGGCTGGAGCTTGCACAGGGCTTATGCTTATTGTCAAAATCACTATGAGTTCACATGAATAGCTGAACCTTTGTGGGTTGAGATTACTCCATCTTTATATTCATCCAGCAGCCTCAACATGACACCAGGAAAATATTCCTACTGAGTAATCTAAACAAAGCTCATATAAGCTCTCATATACTAAAGTGGCAAACAGAAGACACCATGTCCTCTGTATATATGTTATGGCTGTTAGCTTGCTGTTTCTGTGGGACTCTTAATGGTGGGAACAGGTATATGTCTGACTTCTTTGCTTGCTTTTGGATTATTTTTCTCATTTTTGTTTGTCTTGTCTAGCCTTAGTCTGAAGGCTTTTGCCTTGTCTTATTGGATCTTGTTTTGTTGTGTTTAGTAGTTTTCCCTTTGTGGCCTGCAATTTTCTGAAGGGAAACAGAGAGGGAGTGGATCTGTGGGAAAGGGGAAATGGGAAGGGGAGCTTGTAGAAGTGGAAGGAGAGGAACTTGTGGTCACAATATAGTATATGAGAAAAGACTCCTTTTTAATAAAAAGAGAAGCTTATTTGATGAAGCTCAAAATATAATCTATGAGTGTATGGGCCAATCAATAGGTTCTGGTTTAATGTGAAAAAACAATAGTAATGTATTTTCTTATTGGGCCTATTAGCTGTTTATCCACAGACTTTTGGTCCAAGAATGGTGCCAGGTATGGATTTCATATTGTGAAGCAGGACTAAATGTAATCAGAAAGTGATTGGCTACTTCCATACCACAATTGCAGCAATGAATATGCTTTGCCCAATAGCCATTATTGTAGGTTTTAGAGTTCAAAGGTGCATAACACAGATGCTTACTTTTCTATTTCAGTAGCATTAATAGATGATTTGAGGTCTACAAAAGCTAGGTAGTTAGGTTGAAGCTCCCAGTGCACTACCAAAGCCTTCATCAGTAAAGTCTTACTATCAAAATTGGGAAAGTAAACAATAACACTGGCACTATTCTATATTGTTTAGAGTCTGTGGAAACTCACTGGTAAACACTTGCCAATACTTCTGGAAATATTATACATGTATTTTTCCAGAAACAAACATTCAGTGTTTCTGCTTCAAGTAATGTTATTATATGGCTTTTTGTTATAAAATGTTTTATGTTATGGGTTATAAGATATTTTCATGATTACATTTTTGGAAGAAATGATAGCTTTTTAATATTTTCTATTTTCCTTCATGTGAATTTTGGTTGGTTTTGTCTTTCAGATTTTAGACTGTTTCATCAATGTTAGTATGAGGTTCTTTGAATATATCGTTATACTAAAGATAAAAGATCCTGTAGTGTTTTTCTGTCTCTTTTGATATTGATAAATTGTGTCTTCTCTTGTTTCTTCTTACTTAGTTTTGAGACTCATTCATTTAATTAATATTTTCAAAAAACTGTTTGTTTGTGTTATAGACCTTGATTTTCCTTTGGTTTTATATGACTATTTTTGTTTTTGTTTTCATCTTTCCTCTTTACACTGACTCGAGCTATTCATAATTATCTATATGTGGTTGTATTTTTATTATTTTGAGAAATTTTCTCACTTTCTTTCAATTCAGTCATTTTATGTTTATTTTGTTGTTGTTGTTATTGTTGTTTTGTTTGGAATTCCATCTTTGATTACTTCAAATGAAGCACAGCCATGTTAATATAGGGAATACTCAGATAATACAATAGGCTCTCACATTGTTTTACAGTAAGACTTACTTGGAGTCATAAGTCAAGACACATAGTACTCAGAGTACACCAAGAAATTAATTAAATCAGAGAATCATATCATATTACAGGTAATTTGGGACCTTACATTTTAACCCATAAAACTAGTATATAACTTTGCATTGTATTGCTATCAATAATTGATTAGTTCTGATGAGTCAATTTTGGAAAAAATAAATACTTGTTGAATACAGTTTCATAAGTAATTAAGAGTGTGTGTCACTTAATATCCTAGCTGGATAAAGATAGGTGTTCTAGGTATTTCCTTGTGTAGTATAGATTATTTAAAACATGTTAAATGCTATGCAAAGGCTTTCATTAGTGCTTTGCTATCCTGAAATGGAACTAGTTAAGAATACATGGCCACAGAGAGAAGTAATCATAAGAATATTCTTAAAACAGCCCAGAAAAGGTAATTTTCAAAATCAGTGTTTATCTAGGTTCATATCCAGGAATTATGGAAGAGTTTAAAATACACTTGTTAATTTAGATCTGTCAAAATAGAACAGAAATATGATAATTAAAAATCAGTTGCTAAAACCATATGTATGAGATTAAATGCTCATTTAATACATGAAACTTGAATAATATCATTTGTTTTCTACAGGAATAATACAAGCCATAAGATTACATTAGGTGTTGTTTGTAGGTTTGCATTTTAAAAAGATTTATTCATTCATCAGAAGCTTTCTGTACTCATTTTTTACTTGTTGATAATTTGCTTCATTTGTTTTTAAGGGCTATAAGTGTAAATCTAATTACTGAATCTAAATATGAATGACTGTTATAATAAATCATACATTTATAATATTATTGATAAAGGCTTTCTCTGTATGAAATAAATTTTATGCTTGCCTAGAAAAATATTTTCCTAGTTTTAAATGAAGAGGAAATATATTTGAAGCAATATAATATTTAAATGAGATGAAAGTTTTAATAGTAATAGCTGTATTTTACAGTTTCACCTTTTCAATTATTCATAGATTTATAGAATTAACAAAGTGATAAGGCACCAGAGATTATTTACTTAAAGTATTTAATTCCATCTCTATAGACTTGGGGAAAATAAAATTTAAGACATTAATATTGTTGTAAAATCAACAAAAGAGACATTTGCTGAGCCACAGCACTAGTATTAAATAAAAAAACATTACATATACTTCTTTATTTTACATGCATATAGTATACATACTGTATGCTACATGAATAATATATATGAATAAATTATGTATTATAATGTATGGTTTATATATGCTTCAACCATATACACAACTATGATAATAATGTCACAACTAAGAAGCAATGTTGTCAATTTTCTTCTGTATCTTGGTCAGCCATTTTTCTTAACAGTTGATGTATGTCTCAAGTCATAAATCATTTATTACTTTCTTATTTCTTCTCATTCATACTCATGTTGTTGCTATTTGTTTTATATGTTTATTTAGAAAGGAGACTTACTACTTTTGGTCCAGGATGTCTTTCTCTTTTGATCATACTGTCTCAGCAGGAACACTTTATTATTTTATATACTTTTCTAACATACTATATAGTATAGTATTTAAGCTGTGTCTCATGCATTGTTATATAAAAAAAAATCTCATTCAATGCCTTCTTTTTCAAGAAAAACTAACAGACTGACTGACTACCTTGTCTTTACTTAACTTGCATATTTGTCTCCTTATAACATTAACCTGGAAATTCCTCTCACATTCATCTTCTGAGTTTCCTACCCTTCCATATATTTATGAAATGTTTTCTGGAATATTCATTACACGTTAGATTCTTTAAGTGAGAAGAAAAATAATGATTTGAGATCTTGCATTTTCCATATCAATCCTCTTTAAAAACATATTCCAGAAATAATTTTTTACTTCAAACTCATGTTTCTTAGAAGGTTTATCCTTGCTTTGTTTTTGGCTTTCAAACTGCTTTTGGAAAATTTAAATGATAATTGAGTCTTAACCACATGTTTGAGATATGCTTTTTTATTTTGGAACTTTTTGAATACAGTAATTTCTTTGGTGTGGAAGTTTTTATTATCTATTTTATTAAGTTATAGACAATATTTAAAAACTAGGCACTTATTCTTTATCTTTCCTGGAGATTTTCTTTTGTAAAACAAAAACAAAAGCAAAACAAAACAAGAACAAAAAAACCACATCCCTACACTTTTTTATTGTATAATTTGGACTTCTTCCACTATGTGATATACTTTCTAATATTATTTTGTAATTACTTTTGTAATTGTGTGTGTGTGTGTGTGTTTGTGTTGTGTGATAAAATGATACTGGAGAAAACATTGTCCTCAACAAATAATCATAGGGATACTGAATAACTATGTAGGGTTGAATAAGATTAGATTCCTTACTTTTCTCCCTCCACAAAACAGTTAAATCCAAATTAAACAAAGTTCTCAATGTGAAATCTATAACACAAAGAAGTGCTAGAAGAGTAGAGGAAATACTCTAAAGAATCAGGTGCATAAATCTACTTTCTCGATTTTTGCCTTTTAATCTGAACCACTAAATTTTTCCTTTTGAAGTCACTACAATACGTGCTTATTGACAGATGTATATGAATCCTGACATATATGTTTTCTTTCAGCTTTTGTTATTTTTGTTAACCATTTACGTGATCGTAGGATCATGTGTTTTCTTTCTGTAGCCTATTGTCTAAAGTTTTACTCTATGTCTTAATTAGGGTTTTATTGCTTTGAAGAGACTCCATGATCATGGCAACTCTTTTCCTTTTTTTAGTTTTTGTTTGTCTGTCTGTTTGTATGTTTGTTTTTGTTTTTTGAGACAGCATTTCTCTATGTATCCTTGACTGTCCTGGAGTCTCTTTGTAGACCAGGCTGGCCTTGAACTCATAGAAATCTGCCTGCTTTTCCCTCCCGAATGCTTGGATTAAAGACATGTACCACCACTGCCCAGTGGCAACTCTTTTAAATATAAACATTTAATTTGGGCTGGCTAAAAGTTTCAGAGGTTAAGTCCATTATTGTTATGACAAGTGAGGCAGAATGTAGGTAGACACGGAACTTGAGAAAGAGCTGATCTATCTGTTGCTCTGCAGGCAGAAAGTGATTGCCACACTAGGCCTAAGCTAGGCATATATGAGACATCAAAGTCCACCTTCACAGTGAAATATTTCTTCCAACAGGGTAACACCTACTCCAACAAAGCAACACCTTCTATGGCCTAAGCAATGAAACATATCTATTTATGGAGGCCATTCCTCTCCAAACCACCACACTCTTTTTGCTCTGAAATATTGATCTTAGTACTTTTTGAGGGATGGATCAGAGAACATGAGCTATTTTAGAATGAGTATGTGCTTGATTTTTTAAAACTCCTTCAACTAATAGTAGATAGTTTTACTAGCTAAAGTAGCCTATGTTGTCATGTGTGGTCTTCTAAAATTTTATGTACATCACTCTAGGCTCTTCTGCTTTTATTTTTCTATTGAAAAGTCATCTATTATTTTAATGGATTTTCCTTTATAAGTGATTTGTATAATTTTCAATATCATATTCTTGACTTTATATTTAACTGTTATTTGCCATTGTAAGTTTCTTATCCTTGACACCAAAAAACAAAACAAACACAACAAAGTAAGTTATCTTATTATTTTGTTCCTTCTGTGAAGTAGTTTCTTACAAACAACATTGAAAAATAAATAAAATTAGGTTTTTCTATTGCATCAAATCATGTAAAGTACATTCTAAAGATAACTTGCTTATTCTTCAGAGAAAGCACATCTACTCTGCCCATATGAAAAAAAAGAGTGCATAATAAAAACAGTTATAACTGTTCACATTAATGGTTGGCTTTCTATTAACACCAGTGGGTTTTTCAGTGTACTAAAATGGATTTCACTAGGCAGGGAAAGGAATGGAAGCAGAGGCAGGTGGTTCTCTGAGTTCAGAAAAAGCTTAGTCTACCTAGTGATAATACAGTAATCAAGCTTAGGTAAGAGAAAGTTAAGAGAAGGAGAAGGAGGAGGAGAACCATTAAGATTAAGACATACTCGCCTGACTATCTAGACTGGTCCAGGCAGGAACCTGACTACAGACCAGGGTGGTCCAGGCCTGGACAATTAGGCAGCTAAAGCCCAGCCATGAAAGTCCTCATTGCCAGGCAGGGATTCCCACACTCGTGGGAGAAGCTGGACTGCCATGAAGGGCCTGGAATTGCTGCCACAACACAGTGGGACTGAACCACCAAAGGTGTACAATCAAGACTGGTCTGCTATCTAAAGTATTCTGGGCATGAATCTGACTGTGGGCCACAGATGTCTGCACATTGATTTGGCAGTTAAAACCTGGCCTGGCCACTCCCCATGAACTGGTGGGGTCTCCCACACTCTTGGGAGAGGCTGGTAGGCCCCAAGGAATCAGGACAGAAAATTAAACAGCAGATCCTAGCACAGCTGATCTTAATCCCCTCAGTTCTGTGAACAGGATTGGGCAGAATCCTACCTCTGCTTACCCAGCCAGGAGCTTAAGGTGAAGAGAAAAGTTTCCTGGAGCAGAAACCAGGCCACCTGCCAGTTTCAGGGCAGAACTCCCTTATCCTCACAGGCAGTACATGTGACCTATAATCACTCACCAACTATTGACTCTAAACTACCAGGGAAGGACAACAGAAGTTACAACTGAACATCAGAGGTAGTAAGATGACTGAAGGACAGTGTAAGAACACAACAAAAGAACATAACAATTTGGCATCTCCAGATCCCAGCTATCCAAAAGAAAGCAACCCTGAGAACTCAAACACAGTCGAGATACAATAAGGACCTGAAATCCTTAGTAACAAAGTTGATAATGGAGGAAATGAATAAAATCCATAATCAATTCAGAAAGACGCAGCCAAACAGGTTGAAGACATAAAAGGGGCCCATAGAGAAGCACTGGAAATTTTTCAGGAAAATACAAACAACCATATAAAGGAAATCAATAAAATAGTTTAAGATCTGAAGATGAAAATGGAAACAGTGATAAAGGCAAACACAGAAGAAAAACAGGATCGAGAGGCCTTAGAGAAGAAAGCAAGCAATACAGAGATGACCTTCTCTAACAGAATCCAAGAAATCGAGAAATGAGTCTCAGGACTTGAAGATACAATCGCAGAACTCAAAACAACCACCAAAGGAAATGCTAAATCTGAAAACGTCCTGACACAAAACATCCAAGAATCAAAGACACCATGAAAAGATGAAATGGGAGAGTAATAGGCATTGAGGAAGAAGAAGACACCCGAGTCCAAGGCCCAGAAAACATCTTCAAAAATCATAGAAGAATAGATTCCCAATTTGAAGAAGGAGATACATATAAATAAACAAGAGGCCTGCAGAACACCAAAGAGAATAGACCAGAAAAGAAAATCTTCCTGCCACATAATAATAAAAACAAAAAATATACAGAACAAAGAAAAACATATTTAAAGCAGCAAGAGAAAAAGATAAAGTAACATACAATGGCGAACCTATCAGAATTATCCCTGACTACTCCATAGAGACCAGAAAAGCCAGAAGGGTTTGGACAGAGGTCCTCCAAACCCTAAGAGACCATAGATGCCAGGTAAGACTACTCAGCAAAACTATCAATAACCATGAATGGAGAAAACAAAATATTCTATGACAAATACAAGTTCAAACAGTTCCAGTCCACCAATCTGGTTTACAGAAGTTACTAGAAGGAAAACTCCACCCCAAAGGGGCAAGCCACAATGAAAACTATACAGGAAATAGATAACTAAGCCATCACAAAAACACAACAACACAATCTCTCTACTGTAACCAACTTCAAAGATTAAGGGACTTAACAGTCACTGGTCATTAATATCGCTAAACATCAATGGTCTCAAGTCTCCAATAAAAAGCCAAAGACTAACTGAATGGATGCATAAACAAGGTCCAATATTCTGCATTGAAGAAACACATCTTACCCACAAGGACAGACATTAGCTCATGGTAAAAGGCTAGAAAAAGCATTCCTAACAAACGGTCACAAGAACCAAGCTGGTGTAACCATTGTAATATATAATAAAATAGACTTTCAAACAAAATTAATCAAAAAGATGAGGAAGTACATCTCATCAAAGATAAAGTCAACCAAGAGGACATCACAATTCTGAACATCTATGCTCCAAATACAAGGGCACACCCATTTGTAAAAGAACTATTTTAAAAAGCTTAAGCCACACATTGATCCCCACACACTAATAGTAGTTTACTTCAACACTCCACTTTCATTGAAACAGAAATTAAGCAGAGAAACCTCATTAACCAACATCATACATCAAGTGGATCTAACAGATATCTACAGAACTTTTATCCCAAACACAAGGAATTATTCCTTCTTCTCAGCACGACATGGAGCCTTCTCCAAAATTTATTACATAGGAGATCACAAAGTAAGCCTCAAAGTTACAAGAAGATTGAAATATACTTTGTATCCTATCTGATCACCATGGCCTAAGGCTGGATTTCAACAACAACAGAAATAACAAAAAGCCTACACACATGGAAACTAAGCAACTCTCTACTTAATGACACCTGGGTCAGGGAAGGAATAAAGGAGGAAATTCAATGAAAATGAAGGAACAACATACCCAAATTTGTCTGATACATTGAAAGCTGTGCTAAGAGGAAAATTGATAGCACTATGTGCCTTTATAAATAAATTGGAAGCATCCCATATAAGCAACTTAATGACTCATCTGCAAGCTCTAGGGAAAAAAAAGAAGCAGAAACATCTAAGAGGAGTAGAAATCTGCAAAATAATCAAACTCAGTGCTGAAATCAATAAATTAGATACAAAGGGAACAGTTCACGAATAAGCAAAACCAGGAGCTGTTTCTTTGAGAAAAATCAACAAGATAGACAAACCATTGGTCAAATTGATTAAAATGCAGAGAGACATTATCAAAATCAGCAAAATCAGAAAGGAAAAAGGAGACATAACAAAAGACATTGAAGAAAGAATAAGAATCGTAAAATCCTCCTTTAAAGGCATATATGCAACAAGATTTGAAAAAATCTAAGGGAAATGGAAAAGTTTCTTCATCTATTCCACTTGTCACAATTGAATCAAGATCAGATAAACAAATTTATTAATCCTATAGAAATAGAAGCACTCATTGATAGTCTCACAACAACAACAACAACAACAACAACAACAACAAAGCCCAGGGCCAGATGGTTTGAGCACAGAATTCTACCAGACCTTCAAAGAAGAGCTAATAGTGCTTCTCTTCTTTGAAGGTCTGGTAGAATTCTGTGCTGAAATCATCTGGTCCTGGGCTTTTTT
>CAJRSG010006597.1:0-20691 GCA_907169655.1 Acomys percivali
TCTCCAAGTTCTTACAGATTCATTGTTTTAAATATGATTCTGATATTTTTACGGATCTTTAAGGAATTTTAATGAGAAATGTAAACACCTTATTTTATATATTTAAACATAATATTTCTATATGTTGTACTGTTCAAGTGGATATCTGAGTGACTATGGCATGAACATCCATTGCAATATCTCAAATAGATGTATTTGATCATTAAATAGCTTCCATATTTTCTAATGAAGTCTTTCATCATTCTAAGGACCCATTCAGTGTTATGCTTGGTGATATAGCTAAGTTGTAGAACACATGTAATAGTCATGAGACCCCACATTCAACTTCAAATACATTAGAAAACAATCATTTTTTTGTGCAGAGACATAATGTTTCTAAATATCAAAAATCTAGTTTTTTAAAATGAGTAATATTCTTATTAATTCTTTGGAGATCATATCAGAGTATTTTGATCATGTTCTTTTGTCTCTTTCCACACTCGCCCTCTACTCACTCATTCAAATCCTGTGTGTGTGTGTTTGTGTGTGTGTGTGTGTGTGTGTGTGTGTGTGTGTGGTGTGTCCTTTCTTTGTTTTGAAGTTATCAACTGCTTCTGTCTCCAGTAATCTTTTTGACTCTACTTCCATAAAGACTCCTGAGCCTTGGTAGGGAGGATTTTGACAAATACAACATAGTTTAATATTAGCAATACCCTGATTCCTATTTCTAGATGCTGGTAAGCTTAGGATATTTATGTTAATTGCCATATACTGCAAAAACAAGCTATTCTCAAGAGGCATTAAACTGGCATTGATCTATGGGTGTAACAATATGTCATTTGGAGTTATTAGAATACTATTCCATTTATCAAAATAATTGTGTTCGTTTCTCCCTTAAGGCCTATGATCTATTTTTTTTTAGAATATTGTTATCCACTCTGCTGAAGTAGTATGTTCTTTAAACTTAATCAGCTCTCCTCTTTTGTCATTTTCTTTTGGAAGTTTCACTTTATCAAGGGGAATCTAGACGCCTTTCTCATTTTTTTTGTCACCATCTATCAGACCAACAGTCATCTACTGTTCCATTCTTATGGCATGCCACCTTGCGCTTACTATGAAACACAAGATTATCAGAAAAAAAGATGAAAATAAATGAAACAATCAAGAACTGGCAGCCCAAAATATCAAAATTATACCAAGAGATGCTCCAGAGGTATTAGCAGCAGGCTATGGAGAAGACTAAAAGAAATGGAATTAATGGCAAACTGTGATTCAGAGAAAATTAAAACAAACTGTAGGCTGTCTAATGACTTCTGAGAGTTTCAGGTCCCAACGTCAAGGGGAAAGGGGTCTTATGAGATATAACAAAATAATTTTAAATGACACAAATATTAATATTTTATTGTATGTGCATGGATATGTGGCTTCCACATATGCTTGTGTGCCATGTGTGCTCTGGTGCCTATGGAGGCCAGAAGAGGGTGTTGTATCCCCAGAACAGTAGTTTCAGGTGGTAATGAGTTGTTTTGCACATGCAGGGTAATGAAGCATGGTCCTTTGAAAGAACAGTGAATGCTTTTAAGTAATAAAGCATCTTTCAAGTCCCACAAAAGACAAATGTTGCTACACTACAGCAACGCTGCTTCTTCTGACAGTATCTGGTTATGTAATAGATTAGTTATTGCCAAATATCATCTTGTGAACTCAGTTTTTGTTTAAGCAACACAAAGAGCACATTAGCACAATCATGCAGTATAAATAGTAAAAATTACTGATGTAATAGTTCTTGATTCGTCATTGAAAGTTATTGTGGTGATGCTAAACTAAACTCCTAACAAAAAGTCATCCATTTTTAGTCCATTTTGTATCTAGGAAAAGTGGCTTAGTTACCATAATCTGGTCTTATCTTAGGGTGGTGAATATGTCCCCTAGAAGTCATGGAAATCTTTTATTATGGAGTTTTTATTAAATAAGTTCCCAGTATGGTACATTGAAAGTTCTCTTTTCCAGTTGACTTCCTTAAATAGGTAAGCTCATCATTTTTGTCTTAGATTATTGCTAGACATAAAGACAGACTCCCTCAAAGACCGTCAAGAAAGAGTGGTAATTGTCTTTATCTGTCTGGGGTTTTGAATAGTGATTGTTCAGGTAAGGTCTGCACCTGTTCCCAATATTTATGACAAATGATCATGGAAATTTCCCATTTCTTTCCAGATGGGACTTAAAGAACAGCTGGAAATTCATAAATTGTTAGGTAAATGAGGAAAGAAAACATTTATACCTTATAGAGCCAGCAGAATCATTACTCATTTTTATTTAATGACAATCTCTCACACATTTGTAATATCATTGGCTACATAATTAAATTTAAAATTGATAACATTTTTAAGTTTAAGCTATCCAGTTTTACAATTACTGGCTTGAGCAAACATAAATGTATACATGATATATAGTCCAAAGCATATGAAACACCAAATATGATATGTGTGGTAATTTAAAGACATGCTGGTGAGGATGTGGAAAAAAGTGGAACACTCTTCCATTGTTGGTAGGAGTGCAAACTTGTACAACCACTTTGGAAATAAATCTGGTGCTTTCTCCGGAAACTGAGAATAATTCTACATCAAGACCCAGCCACACAGCTCCTGAGAATATACCCAAAAATAAACAACAAGGACATTTACTCAACTATGTTCACAGCAATTTTATTTGTAATAGCCAGGATCTGGATACAACCTAGACGTATCTCAACTGAAGAATGGATAAAAAACCATAGTACATTTACACAATAGAATACTACTCAGCTAATAAAAATAAGGAAGTCTTGAAATTTGTAGGCAAATGAATGGAACGAGAAAAGATTATCCTGAGTGAGGTAACCCAATCCAGAAAGATGAATGGTATATACTCACTCATTAGCGGATATTAGCCACATAACACAGACTAACTACACTACAACACAAAGACTGATGCACCAACCAAGTACCATATATGATGTGGACCTAGACCCTCTGTTCATATGTAATAGATAGGCAGTGCAGTCTCTTTGTGGGTCCCACTTATGGGCAGTAGAGACTACTTCTGACATGGACTCTGGACCCCAACTTTGATGATTTCCCCTGGCAGGACAGCCTTCCCAGGCTACAGAGGAAGGGGATAGAGGTAGCACATGTGAGATTTGATAGGTAGAGTTAAGATGATAGAGGAGGAAGGCTTCTCTTTCTGTGGACTAGGGAAGGAAGGAGGGATTGGGAGGTGATGAGGGAGGGAAATAAATCAGATTATGAAGAATTCAAACTGCAGAACAAGTAGGTAACTTAAATTGCTAATTACACTACATGGGAATAGCTCTGAGACTGGCTGAGATGAATGTCTATACAAACACAATGCTTTTTGTTGGCTACAGAATCCCTGTGAATTATTATTAAATGGCATTCTTAGTATGGTATGAATGAAGATTTACAGATGTCTTTTTTTCTGCACATACAAAAAGGAGAGAACCATAATTGTTCTGTGCATCACACACACATTGTACATTTATAATTGTAGGACTGTATGATGCTTGTGAGAAATTATATGGTTTCAAAACAAAAGAACCGGATAAGACCTGACAGGATTAATTCCTCTTAGCATGCTGGATGCTGGATGCTGAAATCCTGTATCCTTCACACTCTAGCACCAATCCCCATTTGGTCCAGAATTTTAGACTTTCCTCCACAGGACTCTAGGCCTGAAATTTCTCAACATTTAGAAACTGAACCACAAATGTTATTCCTAGCTTGTTTAGCCATTTTCCCCAACTTTATTTGGGCTGCTACAAAGGTGTTATTCCTTCTAAATCAGCCAGGAGAAACCTTAAGAGAATGATGGCCCATTTCCCTTTAAGGGGGTCTGGGTAAATTTGGGGTTGCTCTCTTGAGTAATAGATGTTTATCTTCATTGGGAGTTGGTTATATGTTATTACTAGTACTATGAAAATAAAAAAAACAAGGTTGGACTCAGGAATGTCTCTACTTTCCTTTACCTTTCATTCTTAGGATTGGAGATAGAGGTTAAAAAGAAAGAAGGGGGAATATAGAAATATAAAGGGATGATGGGACAAAAAGTAGTTTAATGAATCTAATCTGCAACTTAACCCCTTAATTGTCACTCACAAGGTTATTTTTTAATTCATTGATATCGAATTTTGTATATAGATACAAAATAAGTTTAATTTTAGATACATTAGTATAGAATTCAAATTTGGGATTATTCTTTATACTATATATATATATATTTCTGCTTTAATATGAGGTATCATACACATACAACTGAATTATAATACAAGGTTTACTTCTTTTTTTTTTTTTTTACAAGGTTTACTTCTAATACTGTGAACGTGCTATTGCAGGCTGTTTAGGATAAATAAGTTATAAAAGTTAATTGTTAGTTCATCAAATCATGGTCAGAGCAGTTACTGGTCTATTTTATCACAGGAAGATACATTCTAGATTTAACACATAGATATGATTCTATGGAAAGATAAGATAAAATAGTTAGATAAGGTCTTCAAACTCCTCAGAGACATACAGAATATGGCCTTAGATGTTTCTATTATTTCAAAGATAGAATTACAATGAGATAGATGAAGTCCAGCAACCCCCAGCCTACCTCAAAGAAGATTACGAGCATCAAACAACCTCTTTATGGAAATGGATTCAAATGTGGCAAAGAAGTCACTGAGCAAAATGTCCTTACTTCTGTCACAGACAGAATTCGGCCTAAAAATGAGAGAGCTTGGAAGCAGGCAGAGTCGACAGCCAGACTTTGCCATAACAGGGTAAGCAAGTCCTCAATTGTTCCTGCCTCACAAATATGTCTGTCAGATATATTGGGCCAGAAGGCTGAGATCATGCTCCAATGTTATAGAAAATTTTGGGTGACTGTTCAGGGAGACAAATGTCTCTGTCATTTTTTCATTTTGGAAGCTGCTAACCTGTATTTCCGGTTCACTCATGTAACTAAGTTTCTGTCCTTCTCAAGTATCTGATGGAGTTGAACACCTGATAGTTAGTTTTGCAATTAAGCTTGGTTCTTTAGGGGTTAAAATATTGTTTCATCTAGATAGAGGTTTTAAGTTGATAATGATAAGATATGATAAATATTGATTTACATTCAGAATTTTAGACTCACCAAGACAGGAAAGATGTTTTCTCTAAGGCTGCCAAATGCAAATAGCCAAAACACTATGAATGTAACATATATATATATATATATATATATATATATATATATATATATATATATATATACACACATATATCTATATGTGATTGTTTCATGGTTCTTCTTGTTGTATCTAGTTTACTGTATATATGTGTAATAATATAAATGCATATGTAAAAGCATTTAATAAAAAAGATATATCCTAAGTTCTAAGTGATATTGTTATCCAGAAGCAAAATTTTAAAAATTATATGAGTATAATAACATGGAGACAAAAATCTAAGCAAAATATAATTTAAAATGTTATCTTAAAGATTTGATACTCTGGACATTGTTAAAAACCAATAGAATTTTTTAACAAACTTACTACTTAGTGAAAAGAAAATAAACAAATTACCTGTAGTTGCACATTTAATGAACTTTGTTATAGTTTTTTTTTAAGTGATGGCAGATTATCTTTATCTGATATCCATAAATTAGATTTTCTTCCTCTATTAATGCTTTTAAACATTTTATTATTATTGCTGCTATTATTATTGTTATATCATCATCATTTTAATCAGCATAAGTATTATTCTATGCCATAAGAAAATTTGAAGAAATTGACTTTCTGTTTCTACCCTGAATTCCAGAGATTGACTTTAGGTAGTGAATGCAAGTGGGAAGTGTCTTTCCTAATTTTCACAAATGCATCAAAATATCAGTCTATTAAATGAAAATGACAATATTGAATTTCCAGTTAAGTATAGAATTTATATTCCTATTAATGATACTGAGTATTTTCAGATAAAGAAATGTTTATTATGATAAAATATAAATAATAAAATAAATAATAATATATACCAAAAACAGATGCATTTTCTTTTTAAAACAAAGTTTAACATTTCAGAAGTGTCTTTTGTCATAGATGATATTTAATGTTTACAATCACATTTGTTTCAGTGTTGAGTTTGTTTCTCAACATATCAGGCTACCAACGTTTTGTTTTGCTTACCCCACAAATTCTTTGCCATAATTTTAATTGTGACAATATAAAATATAACACTGGAGAATTTTCAGTGTTCTCAAATTCTAGAATGTTATTGATGACCTACCTCATGAACCAAAATATTCATATTTATTTTATTTTGTAATTGTGGTACTTTGGATGAATTTTTAAAATTGCTAATTGCTGTGACTCGATGCCCTACTATTCTTTAAAGATAAAATGTTAACTATGTCACATGATTATGTAATATCAAAGTTAACATAAGCAAGCTTTTATATCTTGACAATTTATATGAAAGTATTCTTTATTAACATGTTGGTTAATATCCTAGCATGTATTTTGAATTTAATGGCTTGTATGTTTCATATAAAAATAATCACATGTAAAAAATAAAAGTGAATATTTGCATATAGTATTTGGACATTTGTTTTCGAAGATATTATTTTCAACATGCACTATGTTTCTGCTAAAGTTTCTTTTTAATATATATATATATAATATCATAAAATTTGGACATAATATATGCTTAACATGGAAGTTAAAAATAATTCTTTTGTATTCATGAAAAGTCTATCAAAATAAAATAACAGGTTTAAACATATTTAGCAGTAAAATATTATGACTTAGTCACTAAACAACTGTACAATGAGATATTATATATATATATATATATATACACACACACACACAAAAGATATTAAGGCAGTGTCAATATTTTTACATCATCAAATCAATCCTTAAGATGGACTTATTATGTCCTTGTATAATATGTAGTTCATTTAAATTCATTTTATAAGAAAATCATTTCAACATTAACTTTATTAGAAAGTTATTTAAATACAAGCATGTGCAGCTTATTGTAGAAATAATAATAAAAATAAAGATAAAGAGTTAGCTTAGTGGTCAAGAGTGTATACAACTCTCCCAGAGAACATGATTTTGGTTCCCAGCACCCATATCAGGTGGTTTAAATCACATATAACATGAGCTTCACAGGAACCAAACAACTCTCACTTTTATTCTATAATGTTAGTGACATTGTAACAACAGGTATCAGGTAATCAATTAAAATGACAAACAATTTTAAATTATTATTTTAAATATTATAATTACTTTATTTATTCCTTCCCTTTGCTCCCTCCAAGTGTTTGCATAAATCTTTCTTGTTCTTTATGAAATTCATGGCATCTTCATTCATTGTTATTAACTACATACACGCTTGTGTAGATACATATAAATTGTTTTGGTATTTTAAGAGAGAGTTTTCCTGTGTATTGCCTTGGCTGTCCTGGAACTCACCCTGTAGACCAGTCTGGTGTGGTCTACCTTGGGGTCAATAGACAAAGAGGAAGAAGAGCTGAAGAATATGCAGGAGGAGAGGAGGAACCTGGAGATAAAGGAGTTGCCATGGGGCAGGATGGTGCTGAGCACAGGGCTATAAGGAGAGACTGATAGAGCAGAAGCCTCACCAGAACCATCAGAGTCTGTGTGTGTTTTGTGTGTGTTTAAAAGGTACTAGGACACGAATAGCGCAGAAGTTACCCAGCATAGTGCTTATAATTTAACAATAAATAAAGTCTCTAAGAGCCATTCATAGGGGAACTATCTGGCTAAAGAAAACTGCTATTGTAATAATTTACTGGATTAATTAACTTAGAAAGAATGCTTTTTCCCCTATAATTAACTAACAGTTGGAATATTTTCTGGGAAGGGGAAGTAAGAAAGGCAATGAGAAATAGTCTTTTCAGTGTGTGTGTGTTTGTATCTGTGTCTGTGTTAAAGTAAAAGAGTACAGCCATTTTATTTATTTTTTAATATATTAAATACTTTTTTATTTTTTATTTTTTATTTTTTTTAAAGATTTATTTATTTATTATTATGTACACAGTGCTCTGACTGCATGTACATCTGCAGGCCAGAGGAGGGCATCAGATCACATTATAGATGGTTGTGACCCACCATGTGGTTGCTGGGAATTGAACTCATGACCTCTGGAAGAGCAGTCAGTGCTCTTGTTACATCTCAATGGTTATCCCATCCCTTGTATCCTCCCATTCACCCCTCCCTCCCATTTTCCCCTTATTCCCCTCCCCTATGACTGTTCCTGAGGGGGATTACCTCCCCATGTATATGCTCATAGGGTATCAAGTCTCTTCTTGGTGACCTGCTGTCCTTCCTCTGAGTGCCACCAGGTACAGCCATTTTAAAGATAGCAAGGAGTTAGATACATGAATTGTTTTGAAGGGGAAGAGGTAAGGCATAAATTATGCAATTATGTTATAGTCTCAAAAAATGAAGTAATAAAAAAAGAGAAATGCATCTTGGATTATACTCTATTTTTCTGTCATAGCAATTCAATTATCTTATTCATTCATCTCTGTAGAAAAATCTATAGCATGACTGTCAATTTTCTAGCAACTGAAGTACAATTAAGTATAAATTGAGTTTTGACAAGTTTTTTATAAAACATTTAATATTATAAGGAATACCATATCATTCACTGGCTATTGAAAAAATTGATTCAGTCTTTCTAATACAACAGAATATTTTATAATAATAAATATATTAGTATAATTCTCTCCATAAGTGTTGGATGGAAATATAGTTCAATTAACTTTAATAGATAATTCCTACATTTTAATTATATAAATTAAGTCCAAAAATAAATAAAAAGGAGTGATTAATGATTATGAGTGCTGTTTTATAAAATCCTACTAGATCACAAAAAGTCTGAGTTGGTATTTTTGCAGAGTCAGCAGTTGGTTCTGAGTATCCATAGCAGGGAGAAATACATCTCATACATGTCTGTAACTCCTACATCAGTAGAATCAGAGTCACAGGCCTCTGAAAGCAGCTTCACTTTCCACTATATACAGATAGATACACACACACACACACACACACACACACACACACAGAGAGAGAGAGAGAGAGAGAGAGAGAGAGAGAGAGAGAGAGAGACCTGGGACACACTCAGTTCTAAAAGGTATGTATGTCTTTATCAAATCCCTCTCCTGGGAGCTCAAGAAACCTTGCAGGTGAGGAAAAGAAAAGTATGTAAAAGGTCAGAGTGAATGGAGGACCCAAGGAGAACAAGGCCTTATAATTCAATTAAGCTAAGTTCATATATACTCACAAAGACTGCAGCAGCATGCACAGGGAGTCTATTGAAGTTATTTTTATAAAACTGTGTTTGTTTCTTTTATTTCTCTTAACCCAATGACTCAAATAACTGAGACTCTTTTATAATACAAGGCTTTACAACGCAGTAATCTGAGTACTAAGTCTGTTCTTAACCCCTTATGCTATTTTTTCTTACTCGCAGCAAACACCCCAGTGATACGTGCACTCTGTAGCTTTCCTAGGTTCCAGCTCCGTCCTCCTGATGTTCTTTGGACCTCTCCAAGGCCGACAACCCCTGCCTGAATCTCCTACTTGATTTCCTAACTGTTCCTCCCGTGTCTGGCAGGAAGTCCAGCTTTATTTTCTTCCCTGCTCATTGATCACTGTAAGATGCTTTATTGACATATGGGGGGGACAATTGGGGAGAACAGATTATACAACATTTAAATGGGAGATCAGAATTTAAACTACACAGTCACCCTATGCCTACAGGAGTCTATCAGAAGTCCTCTGTGATTGTTTTATAGTTTTCAATTTAGTGGTTTTTATGGGACTTCTGAGCACGTAAACTAAACAAGTAGGAGTCTGATTCATTTACCTTCTCTTGGGCATTTTTCCTTCTGTTGGTTTACCTTGTCCAAATTTAATGTGATGTGTTTTTATCTTGTTATATTTAATTTTGCCATGTTTTGTTGTTATTTTTGAGAAGCCAATCATCTTCTAATCAGATATAAAAAAGGAGTTGATCTCCATGAGAGGGGTGGTGGGAAGAAATTGCGAGCAGGAGAAAGAGAAAGTTTAATAGAGAATAGAATCTATTCTCAAAAAAAAGGAGAAATATATAACTTAAAGTTAATATTTATTTTAGGATTTTTAAATGAGAAAACATTTTTATTTTACTGAGTGATAAGGCAGAAAACCCAAAATTCAAGATGTAACTTATTTTGAACATAATAATTCAAAACCATGACCAATAATTTTTGAAGCTGGAATCTGAGCTTTAGTACAAACATTTCTGAAAGAACCATATGTCTGATTTTGCTACATTAAATTTTTTTCAGAAAATTTTAGAAATATTAACTCTTCTTGTTATAAAGCTCACTAAATAGATATAGTAGTTACTAAATGATATAAAAGTAAGACTATTTGTCCTAGAAATAAACCATTTTAATAATTAGATACTACCAGAAGCCTTATTCACTGTGTTGCAGAGAATATAATTAACCCTGCTTTGTGTCACACTTTGTACAAAAAAACTGTGAAAAATGCCCTGCCCATGTTATCCTGGTAATTGTACTAGAAACAGTAACATCAACTTATCTTGTTAGGGTAGGAGTTTGTCATCTCAGTTTGTAGTTCTTTGTATATCACACGACAGCTCAAAGACACTCTGAGGTGTGGTTGAAAACAACTGACTCTGATGACAGCAGTATCTTTTCATATTTAACATTCTATCTAGACATACTGTGTTTTTCCATGTTCTCTTAAGATATGGTAAATTTCTTTATAATATTGTTACAGAAGAAAACAAAGAAAAACAAGAGCTTTATGGATATAAATACTAAAGTCAGGTATTACACTTACTAGTTATAAAAGGTTCTCTCATTTACATATAACTATTCATGAAGAAATAAAGAAATTAAGAATCAAGTGTGTGTTTTTAAGCGGATGGGCAAGGGCCATGGTCGGTCTCTGTTTATGTCAAGGTGTATCTCCTTAATTTCAGCTGCCTGACTCACCATTCCTTCTGGAAAATTTAATTCAAAGCCTTTCACTCTCACAGAGTATGCATTTTAAACCAATATAGCAATTGGCAGAGATAACAGGGACAGATTCCATAGGGTCTCTTTAAAGAACTGCCATTAAATGAAAATAATTAAATCCTTTCAGCATCATGTTACTTATTCTCTCATTCGACTATTTGCTGATATATTAGACATTGTGTGCCAGAGTAATTGCAACCATATTTCAAATGAAATGGTTTATTTGGAACCATGAACTAATTCAATTAAAAAGTTCATTCCAAATATATGTTTTCATTGCATGGGGCACATTTGTCATCTTGCACTGTGATTTTGTAAAGGAGAGGTAGTAAATGTCTAGTGCCTCAAGGACCATTATGCTTGGGTGTTTCTAAAGGTCTAAAGTGCATATCTTAAGATGTTTGCTGTAAAAATGCCAGTATAATTAAAGTTATCTAAAGTATTACCATTCTAAAACAAATTAAAAGTGTTTTATAAAACACTGCAAGAGATTAATAATTATATGAAAGAGTACAATGAATACCTATTTTGGAAAACAAATACAGATGCATGCATATGCACAATACACACACATTTATTATATATGCTCACATGTATTCATTAGTAATAATGAGAATTTAATCAAATTTAATGGTCAATAAGTGATGATATTAACATCAGTCCTCATTATCTTTAATGCTATCTCACTGGAGATTTTCATAAGATATTGAACATTGCCTACTGAATAACCAATGAAAAGTGAAAAAATATAATTAAATTAAATAAGAGTGGACCACCATACTTAGATGAGAATTAATTCTTTTGATTTTGATACGGAGTTATTTCTATTTTATTTATTTATTTTTTTATAATCCTTTTTATTTGTATTTGAGATTACAAAATAAACACAATGTGGCAGAAATAATTACCACATTGTTTCCTTTCCCCAAACCTCCCATTTTTCTCTTCTTGCTCTCCTTCAAGTTCATGGACTCTTATTTCAATAATTGCTTCTGAATACGTGTGTGTGTTGCATATATATTCCTACATATAACCTGAACACTCCATATAATATTACTTATATTAATATTTCAATGTGGACCATTTGGAAATGGACAAGTAATTGATATGAACGTTCCTCTCTGTCTCTCAGCTCATGTGTTGTCCAACCTACTTTTGCATGTACATTGTTGGTGGTGTTCTTCATCTTCACATTTGAGCAGGTTATGTTTAGTATGCTTTACCACATGAATTTAAATATATACTGTGAATTAGTTATGAACTGATGTACTAAATTTCTCAAATTTCCTCTTCTATGCTTAGCACAATTTAGAAGTTGAAATTATAACTGTAATGAGGTAGATTATTAGATATAAATAATTACCATACATACTCATAAAGACAAAAATCCTTTTATAGCTGTTCTCATTTTTTTCCTTTTAAAAAATTAAGTATGATTTCTTCTCTCAGACAATAATACCTAATAATTTCCCCTCCCTATACTCTTACCAAATACATTTCATCTCACCTCTTCTCTGGATCAACTTTTCTCCATTTCTTTTCAGAAAGTAAAGACGTCTCTAAGAGAAAATAACTCAACATTAAAAACAAACAAACAAAACAATAAGACAAGGTAAATGCATACATATTAAGGCTAGACAAGGCAAGGCAATAAGTGGAAAAGTGTTCTAAGAACAGACATAGCCAAAGGCACACCTGGCTCCATGGTTAGGAGTCCCACAAAAACACCAGCTAACTGATATAGTATATATGTGAGAACATTGTGAGACTCCTGCGGGCCCCATGCGTGCTGCTTCTGTCCTGCTTAGTTATCCTGGTGGACCATGTTATTCTGGTATCCTCTATCTGTATATAAAAACAATAATCAAATTATAAATGGGGTACAGAACTAAACAGAGAATTCCCATAGAGTGATCACAAATAGCCAAGAGACACTTAAAGAAGTGATCAACCTCCTTAGTGATCAGAAAAACGCATGTGACAATTAATTTAATACTCTATCTTACCACACACAGATGGCTAGACTCAAGGGTCCTATTAAAACTACTGTACCAATCAAGCACAATGCATTCAGTAAAACTAGAACCCCTATTCAGATCGAGCCAATGGAAAGAACATTCTGCACAGTTGTATGAAGAGTGGGGACTGACTTGGACATGAACTCTGGTGCCCCCTATTTGACCACTTCCCCTTGGTGGAGAGGCCTGGAGGCACTCAAAGGAAGGGTAAGCTGGATACCAGAATGAGACCTGATAGTGATGATCGTATGGTGAGGGAGGAGGTCCCTTCAGTCACAGACCTAGGAGAGGGAAATAGGGTGATAGAAGGAGAGAGGGGGAAACAGGAAGATGCAAGTTAGGGAATAACAATTAAGATGTCATCTGAATAAATTACTTAAATAAACAAAAAATACAAGTGACATCTCATGCTGGAATAGATGGAGAACACAGCAAAAACTCCTCCATTGCTAGTGGGAGTGGAAACTTGTACAGAAACAATGAAAATCAATAAGTTAGTTTCTCAGAAAATTGAAAATAATTTAACCTCAAAATCTAGCTTATATTAGTATTTGTTAAATATTAATTTATTCTTGTTACATCTCAATGGTTATCCCATCCCTTGTATCCTCCCATTCTTCCCTCCCTCCCATTTTCCCTTTATTCCCCTCCCCTATAACCGTTCCTGAGGGGGATTACCTCCCCCTGTATATGCTCATAGGGTATCAAGTTTCTTCTCGGTGACCTGCTGTCCTTCCTCTGAGTGCCACCAGGTCTCCCCCTCCAGGGGGACATGGTCAAATGTGAGGCACCAGAGTACGTGAGAAAGTCATATCCCACTCTCCACTCAAGTGTGGAGACTGTTCTGACCATTGGTTAGATCTAGGTAAGGGTTTAAATTTTACCGCCTGTATTGTCCTTGGCTGGTGCCTTAGTTTGAGCGGGACCACTTGGCCCAAATCTGCCTATCACAATGTTCTACCAGCACACAACAAGAAAATTTGCTCAACCATGTTCATAACAGCCTTATTCATAATAGCCAGATCATGGAAACAGCCTAAGTGTCCCTCAGTAGAAGAATGGATAAAGAAACTGTGGTACATATACACTATGGAATACTACTCAGCTATTAAAAACAAGGAATTCCCGAAATTTGTGGATAAATGGATTGAGCTAGAACTGATCATAATGAGTGAGTTAACCCAGAAGCAGAAAGACTCAAATGGTATATACTCACTTTTATCTGCATACTAGCCCAAGGGGCATGTCCCATGAAAGCCTTCCCTTACCAGGAAACTGGGACAGAGGGGAGGACATCCTATTGGGACTCTAGATGAGAGAAGCATGGGAATATAGCTTATATTAGTTTTAGGCATATACTAAAAGGACCAAAAGGACATTCTACCACAAGGACAGTTGCTCAACTATTTTTATTATTTCTTTACTCATAATAGCCTGAAAATGAAACCAACCTAGGTGTTTCTGAGAAAAAATAATGGATAAAGAAAGTGTGGTATATACTCACTTATATCTGCATACTAGCCCAAGGGGCATGTCCCACGAAAGCCTTCCCTTACCAAGAAACTGGGACAGAGGGGAGGACATCCTATTGTAACTCTAGATAAGAGAACCATGTGAGAATAGCAATGTAGAAGGATCCAGTGGGTCCTAGAAACCTACAAGTAGAACATTATGATAGGCAGATTTGGGCCAAGGGGTCCCGATCAATCTAAGGCACTAGCCAAGGACAATACAGGCGGTAAAATTTAAACCCCTACCCAGATCTAGCCAATGGACAGGACAGTCTCCACATTTGAGTGGAGAGTGGGATAGGACTTTTTCATGTACTCTGGTGCCTCACATTTGACTATGTCCCCTGGAGGGGGAGATCTGGTGGCACTCTGAGGAAGGACAGCAGGTCACCGAGAAAAGACTTGATACCCTATGAGCATATACAGGGGGAGGTAATCCCTCTGAGGAACAGTCATAGGGGAGGGGAATAAGGGAAAAATGGGAGGGAGGGGAGAATGGGAGGATACAAGGGATGGACCATAGAGATGTAACAAGAATAAATTAATAAAAAAATTAAAAAATTAAAAAAAAGAAAGTGTGTTATATTTACACAATGGAATATTATTACTCTATTAAGAAAGAATGACATCATGAAATTTAAAGACAAGTCGATGATACTAGAAAAAATTATCCTCAGTGAAGTAACCCGAATTCAAGAAGACAAATATGGCATGTATTTACTTATAAATGGATTTTACCTTTTAAGGGCATAAAACCCAAGCTATAATCTGTAAACCCAGAGGGGTTAGGCAAAGAAACTAGTCTACAGGAGGACACTTGGATCTCTATTGGAAAGGGAAATGGGATAGATTTTGTAAGTAAACTAGGGACAGGTGGGCATTAGAGTGGGAGAAATTAGCTACCTAAAGGAAGTATGGATGGAGAGGGCGTGGGAAGAAACAGCTGGCATTGAGGGTCTTTTGTGGGGCAGTCTTGGAACAAAGTACTGTGGAAACTTCCTGGAAACTGTGAGGGTGAGCCTAGGAAGGATTCCTAGTGGTGGAGGATATGGAATCTGAACTGGCCATCTTTTGTAGCCAGGCAAAGCTTCCAGTTGTGGTCCAGGGTTGCATTATTCCAAATTGTTGGATCCTGTGGAGCTCTCCAAACAACCCAGGATAATTTTTTACAAAAATTTACAGAAGGGTCCCTTTTCAGAAGACAACGTCCATACAGGTCATTAAACATAAAGAAAGGGAGTTGGTGCCTGCATGGAGCCTTCACCGACACAGTATTGTCTCTTTGGTATGAGAAGTTACTCTGAGGCTATGGAAAGAGAAACTTGGACACCATTCAGCCACAAAATATTTTAACTACAATCTGTTCTGCATAGTGTGCTTGGGGCAATGGTGCTATGGTACTCCTGGAGGAGGGTAACCAACTTCTGGCTTAACTTGAGAGGCATGGCCAACACTTTCTCTTTCTGTGTTGAAGGAATGCTTACCTTATTCAGGTTAATGTAAGGCAAACAACTTAAGGTCGAAAGTCCAAAAAAACTAAAGAGTGGTAAAGGGAAGCAGTTCTGTACCTCGAGATATTGGATGCGGTTCACTTCAAAGCAAATTTAGATTAAAGCTCACGGTGCCTAATCTTTCTGTTTACTTCTCATTCTTAACTTCTTATCTGAAACAAAGCTGATGCGTGGTAAGAAACAGGAACATAATCATAAAATACAATCCGTAGGAATGATATAATTACCCCAAATGTGCTTGGTACCTGAATCAACTCTTCAGATTATGACATATGATAGAATTAAAGTATCACCTCAAATTGTTTAGGCATAGTTAATTTTAAGTAATACACATTTGTAATTTTTGGCAAAAATTTACTTATATTGATATTGTAACCTTAATAAATAAATCATATATAATTTATGATTTAAACACATACATATTTTAAAACATTCAGATACCCGAAAATATTGTTGAGCCATATGAAAAAATCGTTCAAATACATTGAATAAAAATAAATAAATCTTTTTAAAAAGATCATGAAAAGGAAGAGAAAGAAAGAAATAATATTTCATTTCCTTGTTAAGTATTATCAAAGTCGTTTATGTGTCCTCCACCTCCAACATCCTCCTGTGCAGGAGGAGTATGATGTGGCTGATACATACACACTGTACATATATGTATGATGGGAATGTTTAAGTACATTTATAGCAACCTACATATCTAACAATGCAATTGATTATGAAATATTCAGTGGAAATTCCAAGCCTTTTTGCTACATATCCATGATGAAATTATTATAGTTGGTTTATATGTAGATGTTAAATTGTTAATATAACCTAAGAATTTTACAAACTGGACTAGTAAAGCCACAAGCTCAAATTAACAATCAAGTGTATAATATTTATATATTTTTAAAAGAAACCAATTATTTGGGTTTGAGGTTGAAACAAACAGAAGCAGGTAAAGAAACACATGAAACACCACATGTTGGCGAGGATGTGGAGAGAGAGGAACACTCCTTCATTGCTGGTGGGAATGCAGACTAGTACAACTACTTTGGAAATCTAGCTGGCGCTTTCTCAGAAAAATGGGAACAGGGCTTCCTCAAGACCCAGCTATTCACTCCTTGGAATGTACCCAGAAGATGCACTACCACACAACAGGGACATATGCTCAACCATGTTCATAGCTGCCTTATTCATAATAGCCAGAACATGGAAACAGCCTACGTGTCCCTCTGTAGAAGAATGGATAAAGAAACTGTGGTATATTTATAGTATGGAATACTACTCAGCTATTAAAAACAAGGAATTTCTGAAATTTGTGGACAAATGGATTGAACTAGAAATTATCCTAATGAGTGAGTTCACCCAGAAGAAAAAAGAGTCAAATGGTATATACTCACTTATATCGAGACACTAGTCCAAGGGGTACGCCCCAATGAAAAACTTTACCTACCAGGAAAGTGGGTCAGAGGGGAGAAAATCCTATTGAGACTTTAGGGGTGAGAAGCCTGGGAGAGTGAGGAAATAGAAGGATCCAGAGGGTCCTGGAAAATTACAGGTGGGTCTGGGCCCTGGGGTCCTCCTCAAACTATGGCACCAGCCAAGGAAAATATAGGCAGTAAACTTCGAACCCCTACCCAGTCTAGTCGATGGACAGGACATTCTCCACCGTTAACTGGAGAAGGAGATCTGACATTCACACAAACTCTGGTGCCCCATATTGGACCATGTCCCTTGGATGGAGATGCCTGGTGGCACTAGGAGGAAAGATAATAAGTCACCAAGAAGAGGAGCATATACAGGGGGAGGAGGTCCCCCTCAGTCACAGACATAGGGGAAGGGAGTAGGGGGGAAGCGGGAGGGAGGAAAGAAATGGAAGATACAAGGGATGGGCTAACAATTGAGATGTAATATGAATAAATTAATTAAAAAAAAAGAAGCACATGAAATTCTCTACAATTTTCTGTCACATCCAAAAATTTAAATTAAAAAATTTCACCTTCTTAGAAAGAACAATCAACATTAGTCTCAACTTCAAAATTCTTAAAGAGTCATGGAGAGAGCCCTGTAGTATTCACATTCTTGTACTTGTATAAGTTAAAAAGTTATACAAGAGACCTTGGCATTTTTCTATAGACTTCCCTAACATTAATCAAGTTGCACCCATGGTATCAGATTTTATTTGACACATGAGGTATTTTGGTTGGCAGAATTCAGTGCAATTTCTGACACTTGGCATTTCAGCTCTTTATCTACCAGATAGGGTCCCTTTAAATCTGAGTCTTCAACAGTAAGTAGAAGACAAGAGAACTGCTCACACTGATCATACTATCTTAGGTCTTTGTGAACTATCTTATTTCTTGTCACAGATCAGTTCAATGGGAACTTGAATATCTAGGTATTACACAAAGCACACCCTTGTCCACACTGATTACACTCATTTCATCTGATAAGACTAAAGTTGTAATGATTAGAAAGTAGTCACACTGAACAGTGCCTTTTAGAAAAAGATAAAAATATAAAAATTTAAATCATATTACATGTATAATCTTTGAGGTATCTTGCCATGTAAAAGTCACAATATCCCCTTTAATTAAGGGGAGGAGTGTGTATGTGGTACCAAACACTACTGAGTAAGAAACATTGCTGCCCAAACAGGAAGCCTGCCCTCAGACTTTCTTCACTCTCTCAGCTTCTCCAGAGCCAGTCCCTTAGGGTCATTCAGAGTACTGCAACAAACCACCAATAGTGGCCTTTCTTTTACCTGCCCACATTTCCTGTGGATCCCATGTATCATCCTCTCCTGAATTCCCTCCCTATAATCTTCACTGAACTACATCCACCAACACTAGCTTGCATTTCCTGGGAACATACCAGAGAACAGGCCAGGAAACAGACAGCATACAGCAAATCATTCTGAAAATACAGAAAATTAAACATTTACCCAGTGAAGTCAAATGACTTCAAACCCAGCTGCCAAGATGCCAGCAAAAGAGCACAATCAATAACAGCCAGTGTAATATGTGTGCATCAGAGCCTAGCTCTCCTACCATGGCAGGATGTGAAGATTTCCACATAAATGAAGCACCAGAAAATCCTAAGATAAACTACGTGAAGATGATATAGGTCCTAAAGATTAAAATGATTAAAGAAAGATATGCAGGAAAATACAAAGGAAAAATTGAAGGAAATGAATACATTGACCAATTTATTTTATTAGGTGATAGTTACACTTAAACTCAAACCACAAAGACTCAACATAGAAGAGCGTACCAAGCTCTCTTATGAACATAGATGCAAATATGCTCAATAAAATACTTGTAAAACAAATCCAAGAATAGCCCAAAAAGGTTATCCACCACGGTAAAGTAGTGTTCATTCCAAAGATACAGGGATGGTTCAAGATATAGAAATAAGTAAATGTAGCTGCCATATTAACAAAAATGAAAGGAAAATGTAACAATCTCATTAGATGTAGAAAAGTCTTCTGACAAAAATACAATACCCCTTCATAATAAAAGTCCTGGAAAGATTAGGAAACAAATAACATACCTAAACATGATAAGGCAATTTACAAGAAGCCTGTAGCCAGCGTCAAGATAAATGGAGCAAAATTCAAACAATTCTAACAAATTCAGGAATAAAACACAGTTGTTAAATCTATTTATATCTATTATACATAGTTTTCGAAGTTTAGCCACAGTATTAAGACAACTGAAGGAGACCATAGAGATATAAATTAGAAATGAAGAAGTTAATGTATTGTTATTTGCAGATGCTATGATAGCATACATAGTGACCCTAAAAATTCCACATGGGAACTTATACACTGGTAAACACTACTAGCAAAGTGGATGGATATAGTATTAAATTAAAATGTTCAGTAGCTCTCTTATACAAAAGCAAACCTGAGGCACTCCCTATGAGAATTCTAACACAATTCTTTACATTACTTGAAAAGACAATCCTCAACTTCAAATGGAAAAACAAAAACTCACAATAGCTAAAGCAATTGTGAACAACAAGCAAATCGTAAAGACGCATCGCCATTCCTGATTTCGAGTTGGACTACAGAACCACAGCAACAAAAACTGCGTTGTATCTACATAAAAATAAACACGTTGATCGAAGGAGTCAAATTGAACACCAAGAAATAAATTCACACATCTATGGACACCATTTCATGAAGAATGGATAAATATACACCAGGAAAGGAGAGAATCTTCAAAAATGGTGCTGTCAGACTGGATGTCCTCATGTAGAAGATTGCAAATAGCTCCTTATGTGTCTCTCTGCATAAAACTCAAGTCAAGGTCGATCAAAAAACTTAAAACTGGAGACGCTGAACCTGGTAGAAGAGAAAGTGGGGCAACAGCCTTAAACATATTGGCACAGGGAGAACGTTCTCAACAGAACATGGACATCAAAGGCACTAGTGTCAACAATTAATAAATAGGGCCTCATGGACATGAAAAGTTTTTGTACGGCAAAGGACACTGTCCAAAGACAAAGAGGCTTGCTACCAATTGAGAAATAATTTTACCAACTACACAGCTGGTAGAGGTCTAATATCTAAAATACGTTAATAGCTCAATAAGTTAGATA
>CAJRSG010006653.1:0-21931 GCA_907169655.1 Acomys percivali
GGCTGCGTGGACAGGGCAGCTGTGAACTAGGCACTGTTCTGGGCTGCAAAGGGAGACAGTCTCACCTACCCACATTGTCATCATCTTTTATTACAGCCATTTTGGTATTGTGACAAAAGAACTTGTTTTTAATTATTATCTGTGTCAGGGTTCCTCCTTGTTCCTTTGAAGTTGTAATTAATCTGGATGTAACAAAAATTGTATATTACTTTTATTTCTTTATTACATGTATAAGAGAGAGAGTGTGTGTGTGAATGTATGTGAGTATATGTCTGTGTGTGTGTCTGTGTGTGTGACTGTGTGTGTGACTGTGTGTGTGAGTGTGTATGTGTGTGAGTGTTTGAGTGTGTGAGAGTATGTGTATGAGGATGTCTGAGTGTGTGAGTGTGTGTATGAGTATGTCTGTGTGAGTGTGTCTATGTGTGTGTCTGAGTGTGTGAGTGTGTGTCTGTGTGTGAGTGTGTGTCTGTGTGTATATATTTACTTGTGCTTTCAACATGGTGCCTTTTTGGAGGCCAGAGGACAGCTAGTGGGAGTCCATTCTCACCATCCACCACGTTAGTTCTAAGGATCAAATTCAGGTTGCCAGACTTGGCAGCCAGAACCTCCACCTGCTGAGCCACTTTGCTCTGTTTCATATTTTAGAACAAATTCGACTCTCACAAAATAGAAAACAACATGAATTTTAAATGGACATGTATTTTCTACTTCATTTGTTTCTTTTCCTTTCTCAATTTTTTTTTTACATTAAGCAAGTAATACCTTTCATTTCCCCACCCTACCCCCTTAATTATTATTATATGTGGTGTGGGAAGTCCTTTCTATAAAGAGAGGCAGGAAGAATAAAGGCAGAGGGCCCTAGTGATGTTCATGGGTTTTACAAATAGGAATCTTGTAGCATTCTGAGGTTTAAATCAGCTAATACATGTGTGGCAGCTTCCTCCTGTTGCCTGTGAGCTGCTGTGTGCCTTGGACGTCAGACACGACCCTCTTGTCCTGTCGGCTCTTCACGTAGCAGGCGTCATCTCTCCCGTCATGTATCCGTGTCCCGGGCTGCGGACCCCTGCACGTTCCTGTGAGGGCTATAATAGCTGACACTGTATTTAATTAGCACTAATACTGGGAAGAAGGAAAAGCATATTAAGTATTTTTCCGAGACGCTAGCTCAAAATTAACAGGAAAGGCAAGCACCGTCCTGTCCACCCACTGGTGCTGTTTGCACAGCCATGGCGTCCGCCGTCCACGCAGGCATTCAGTCCTTCGCTGAGTAGTTGTTGGTGCCCTACGTGTGGAATAACAGTCTAGGTGCTGAGCAAGCGAGCTGTTTTGTTTTGTTTTTTGTTGTTGTTTTTTAAACAAAACAGAAATCTGAATCACAGCAAGAGCTCCTGGCGGCCAGCTTGGGTAGTCCCTGCAACTGAATACACGTTCAGACCCACAAGTTTCACTCTTCCTCAGTCTTTGCAAAACTTAAAGCGGCGGCAGCCGTGGCGGGGCTTGGGAGGGCAGATGCCGAAGCAGGATGTGTGGGCTTTCAGTTCTGAAGCTGGCACTTTTTTCTGCCTCTTTTGTTTTGTAAACGTCTTTCTTGGTTTCCTTTTGGAATCTTACTGCCGGTATTTCAACAACGCGTGTGCTGGCATCTATCTGCTTGTACACAGAAGGTAGTTTGCAGGGTAAACCCCGAGGGCATCTGCTTCACAGTCAGGCAGACACCAGCTTCTCCGCTCTCTGGCTTGAGCTCATGTACGGTCCCTCAGTAATGTTGTCCTCCACCTTGAAACTACAGTGAGAGTGAACGGGCACTTAGGCACTGTGCTTGCACGAGAGCCAGTCACTGGAGAGCCCTGACCGACTAGCACTGCAGCCTTTCACCCCAAGAGCAATCCTGACTTCCCTTCATTGCCCAGCTGTTTCCCCGAAGGCGGCTGCTGTAGAGACTCTCTTGTGCCTGTTGAAAAGTCGGTGAGCCGTTCTGTTTTCTCTATGACTTCATGTACATTGTACAGGCTCTAGTTCCCCGTGCCATGTGGAATAGCTGTGGCGTTCACAACAGAATGTTAGCAGCCCTCAGCCGTGTTTATCTGTTTCCGGATTCTCGAAGTGCTTTGCAATTTAGGGGCTATGTGTTAAAGCCCCTGGGAGACGTGTGGTATTTGCAGGAGGTCAGCAGGTATGTTTCTTACTAGATCACTTTCTAGCAAAGGACCTTTGAGCCATATTGCTCAATACCTTCCTTCGGCGGGGCCG
This sequence comes from Acomys percivali, assembly GCA_907169655.1. Classification (NCBI taxonomy): domain Eukaryota; kingdom Metazoa; phylum Chordata; class Mammalia; order Rodentia; family Muridae; genus Acomys; species Acomys percivali. Next base: position 2,251 of record CAJRSG010006653.1, read on the forward strand.
CTGTCCGTCAGTCCCTCGTACTTGCGTCACCTAGCTCTAAAGCGGGCAGAGACTGAGGACAAGAGGACACAGCGTATCTCTGTACACCAAGAGGCACCGTGTGCTCCTGACATAGCTCTCGCCCCAAGTCATCCCTGGTCCCCATTTGTAGCTACTGCTGATGGCCCAAGAGGCTGTGGGTTCAGAACTCTTGATGCTGTTTCCTCTATGCATGTAGCTCTGCGAGAGTGACGGGCCTCTTCAGCCATGCTGGAAGGCATTAATGGTGCACAATATGGCATGGCACCCTCACCGCCAGTTCCTAACAGTTATGAAGGATTGCTGTTGTTTTGACTGGCTGCAGCACTCAGCCACAGCTAGTCACTTTGCTGTTCCCGGTAGGCAGGAGCGTCCTGACGCAGCTGCCTCCTCAGAGCCCAGTTCTCAGTATATGTTCATTCACTAAGCATTTCTTGCGTATCGCACTTTTTTTTTTTTTTTCCAATCAATGCCACAGTTCTGGAAACAAAAGAGAGCTTGTTAACGCTCTCTGGCCTACCTCATCATGGTAAGTAAGAAGCCACATTAACCAAAACCACAAAATAACACCCAGAACCAGGCAGGGTTGGGCATAAGGGGGATTACACAGCAGAGAAAGTTATGAAGTGTACCCCAGGAAGTGGTGCCCATGTTAAGGTCTAACTGGTGAGGAGAGGAAATAGTTAAGTAGAGCTGCTAGTTAGATAAAGAGAGGGAGGCAGCATAGGACCAGGAACCGCCTGTGCAGAAGACGCTCCGGGCTGGAGGGCTGGCCCTACCTAGGAGACTCTGTGAAGTTGACCAGCCATACTGAGTCGCAATTCCACCCAAGTGGGTCAGGCAAGAGTATCAGGAGTGAAAGATGGGACAGTTGTGTCAGGATAAAATTTGTGTCAAGATCACTCCTAGGAATGGAGAGATGGCTTGGCAGTTAGGAATACTTACTGGTCTTGTGCTTTGTACAGGATCTTCAGCTGGGGGTCCCAAGGGATCCAATGTGCTCTTTTAATCTTTCCTTGGGCTTCTGCCCACACTTGGTATGCAAGTAAGGATTATTATTATTATTATTCCTATTATTATTTTGTTTTGTTTTGTTTTGTTTTGTTTTGTTTTGTTTTGTTTTGTTTTTGAGACAGGGTTTCTCTGTGTAGCCTTGGCTGTCCTGGAACTCACTCTGTAAACCAGGCTGTCCTCAAACTCACAGAGATCTGCCTGCCTCCGCCTCCCAGAGTGCTGGGATCAAAGGCATGCGCCACCATGCCCGGCTCCTACTTTATTATTATTTTTTAGATTATTAGACATTTTGTTTTGAGACAGGGTCTTTCTGTATTGCCCTGGTTAGCCTGGAACTTTCTATGTACACCAGGCTGGCCTGAAACTCACAGAGATCCTCCTGCTTCTGCCTCCCATGAGCTGGGGTTAAAGGCGTGTGCCGCCACACTTGGCCAATAAATTTATTTTTTAGAAGATTGCTCTAGGTTAGGAGTGGCTTGGATAGAACATGGTAATATTAGGAGGACACTATGTTATTTTTAGGTGAGAAAAGATAGAACTTAATGTTAGATAGAGATCGGAGAATCAAGATGGTTAGGAGGACAGAACCTTTTCTTTTCTCTTTAAAAAATATAAATTTTATTCTCTGAGTTTCATTTATGTATAGGTACCTCCCACTAATTCCCCTCAGTTGCAACCTATCCCCTCCCAGTTTCATATTTGTTTATTTTTAACCTACCAAATATAGTTTGTCCTGCCCATAGTCATAGGTGTGGGGCCACCCACTGGAGGTTGGTCAACCAACCAGGGACCACACCCTAGAGAAAACTTCCTTTTCCTCCTCCAGACACCACCATCTGCCCACTGACCCTCAGCTAGGGGTGGGTGCTTGTGAGGCTCAGCACAATTCCATGATAGAATATGGACTGGCTTGACCTCATGCAGGTCATGTGCAGGCAGCCATAGCTATGGTGAGCTCATGAGTACAGCACTCCTCTCTTGTCCAACAGATAGATTTGCTCAGGTCCCACTCTCTCTCCGGCCCTGACTGTTCGTTCCCCCTCTTCCCCAGTGGCCCTCGAGCCCCGAGGGAAAAGGGTGTGGTATACATGTCTCATCTATTAGGGAGCAGTCCACAGACACTTACCCTCTGAACCTTAACCGGTTGCGGTTTCCGTGTTAACTGCTGCCCATTGCACAGAGAAACTTCCCTGATGACGTCTAAGAGCGTCACAAACCCGTAATGGAAGATGTTCATTTAGATGACAGCTTAGAGGGCAGCGTTCGTTCAGTAAAACAGCACTGATAGGCTCAGCCCTTGAGTGAGGCTCGTGAGCCCCCCAGCTATGGGTTCTTTGCTAGATTGGCAGTAGCTGGCATTCCTTTCCTCTTGCAGAGCAAGCCCCCAATCCAAGCAAAGGTGCTACAGTGGTTGTGCTACCATCGCACCCATGATACCGTCCATGCTGCTGGTTGTTATAGCTCCAAGGGCTTACAGCTAGGTAACTGGTGATGATGTTTTTATTCTAGTAACTTGCATAGCCAGTTACTGTGAAAGGCCCTATGTATGGGCGGTCCTCTAAAGCCAGACAACAGGGAGGAAGCTTTCTGGCTGCCATTAACTTGATTTCTCCATGTCCCTATGAGGAAATGTGTGATGTCATCAGTAACAGGGTCTTATCATCAAAAGAAAGCTCTTAAGCATATGGTTTTTCTTTTCTTTTTAAAGAGTTATTTTAATTATGCATATAACACCCTGCCTGCATGTGTGCTTGGCCGCCAGAAGAGGGCACTATACCTCATTATAGATGGTTGTGAGCCACCGTGTGGTTGCTGGGAATTGAACACAGGACCTCTGGAAGAGCAGACAGTGCTCTTAACCTCTGAGCCATCTCTCCAGCCCCGCATATGGTTTTTCTAATTGCCCAGACAGTAATATAGTAAAGATGGTTCCTAAAAGATCCATGCCATTCCTTGTAGACTAACAAGTTTTAGAATTAAGGCTCTCATGAGAATTATAACAATTAATATGAGGTGAAGCTAGTGGCTTTTAGCCATGTGGTTATCCTTCACCCCTTTAGCCTTGACTGTTCCTCTGCCTATTTCTCTCTCTTTCTCTCTTAACTAGCATGGCCAGTCCTGTCCTCTAGGCAGGGAGCATGAGGAGCTGGGGCCATGCTCAGCTGGAGGAGGGAAGGGGGTGCTGTCATGAGCTGAGGCTTTGCCCCGAGGCACAGGATCGAGGGGAACCTGTCCTCCTTAGCCCTGCTGCAGTAACTACACTATCCTCTGAAGAAGAGTGCTGTCCTGACACCCATGTGCGTTTCCCCGTGGGTTTTTCTCTTTGGTCTAGGAAGTTGTCCGTTTTTCAACAATCTAGCTCTGTCTTGCCTTCTGGGGAAGAGTCTTGTGTTCTCCAAGGAGCAGTCTACTCGAGAACTCTGGGATCTGCGGCACAGACACCATGGGCCCAAATGGCTGGTTTCCTTCCTGGTACAACCGGAAATGGGAGGAGTTTGGGAGGCGGTAAGACCGGCCCCTCTTGTAATTGTCTTTCTTAGTGCTGTCTGGAACAGTCTGGGCATCAGGAGGCCCAAGAGCCCGTGCCAGGGAAAATAAGACTGTGGTCTTCCCCAGTGCAGTTATGGCCTAGGACTGGTTCTCCTAGACGGAAAGAGCTCCTCTGAGGTGCTCCTCGGGGACTGGCCACATTATTAGGATACATTGCCAACAGGTGCATGCCTCTTTCCCTGCCAAGGAAGCATCACAATGTAACCGTGGAGCTCTGGGGTGGAGTCTCAGGCAAGCCTTATCTACAGACTGTTAGCCATATCTGCACTGCAGAGCTCCAGAACCATTGCTTATATTTCCAAGTTGCATACTAGGCATCATAAAATAGGGACATTACTTTGTTCAGTAGAGACAGTTCTGTAACCCTTGGTCTGACCCCTGAGCTGTCCAGTTGGAGTACACCAGGTTGTCTGCTGAAGAAGATGGTGTGGAGGCAGCCCCTCTAGGTGGTCTGATTGAGTGGCCGCTGTGGTAGCAGTGAACAGCACGGTGGCTCGGATGCTGTGACTGTCAAGAGTGGTGACTTAGGGACGCAGGGCAGGGGAGAGCTGGTTTACAGGAGCAACTCACTCTTTGTTTGGGCTGGAGCAGAGTGAAAGAGAGAGAAGGAAAAAGACTAAAGGATAGAGCAGGTTCCCAGGGGGAAAGATCAGGATCAGGGGTCCAGTTGGAATGCCACAGGGACACAGAAGAGGGCACCTTGTGGGAATGGACGAGGATGGCTCTGGGAACGTTTGCAGGATGCTGTCAGGGAGTCCAGTGAGCTCTTGTTTGCTTTGTGAAAGTGTGCATCTACTTAGAAGCAGTCTTTTTTTTTTTTTTCTTTTCCGGTACAAACTTTTGGTATTTTGGAAAGGCATGGATTAAACCTTTCCAGGTGCTTGAGACTGAAGATGGATATGGTAGCCGCCTTTCCGTGTCCTGCCTTCTGTGCTTTCAGTTACTTGCAGTCAGCCTTGATCTAAAATTACCAAATGGAAATTTTCTGAAACACTTCTCAGTAGCATGGTCACCTTTCGGACGGTCCCGCCTGGTCCTGTGCATCCACGCGGTACACACTGTTCCTGATTTGGCCGACATGGCTTAGGCACAGCAGCATCTCTGCTCAGGAAACCTTGATCAGACAGACTGAAAAGCAGGAGGAGTGGTGATGGCAACTCAGGGTGCCCGAGAGGAAGCTATGATGTGGCTCACTGGAGTAAAAAGGTAAAAGACAATTCCTTGCTCAATAAGGTGAAGAGACAAAGTCACCAGGTGTGGCTGCTAGGGTCTGTGGTGGAAATTAACCTTCTATGTTGCTGTGTGTCTCGAAATGCAAACCTTAATCATGAAACTTTATCATGGGTGTGTGTCCTTATGAGTTTGGTACTGTCTGCTTCAGGTACCCACTGGGCCTTATAGAGTTTTCCCCTGGGCACAGGGAACCGCTGCACTAATCTTGGAGTTACAGCTTAGATATAGCATGTGTTACCTAATGTTTCTAATAATGGAATTAAAACGTGACCAAATCATCCAAATTTGCCTTTGTTCCAACATCTCACTTGGCCTACTCCATAATCCTCATTGTTAGCAAGAGATAAATTTGGCTTAGACTGATATTTTCTTGAATTAACTGAGGGAACGAGAGAAAAAAGGAGCAGGGTAAAAAAAAAAAAAAACCCCACATCTTTCACTTTTATAATTTTTAGTCCATCATTAAAAGTATGACTTGCTTTATGATCTAAAGAAATGGCATCTAAGTCTCTATATTAGGAACAAAAGTGAGCCTACAGGAAAAAAGGGGGGGGGGGGCGAGGGCAGTGCTTAATCTGCATCAGGCCTTTGATGTATTTCTAGGTTTTAAGAAGCTTCCTGCTGTTCCTGGCCACACTGAAACAGCTCCAGCCATGTGCCTGTCCAGGCCCTGGCTCTTTCCACTGGCACACTCCTTGCTGACTGCCTTTCTGCAAGCAGCAGTGTTCTGCCATCACACCCATCATGGGAGCCACACAAGCCGGCTCACTGGGACTTCACAGGAAAACTCAAAGTTTGCTGCAGGATATTTGATCCCATTGTGAACCCTGAGATTGAGAACTGTAAAGCTCTGTTTCTTGTTTGCTGTGGTTGAGCCCTAACACAAAATTAACTATTAGTGTGTAGATTTTTATTTATTTATTGGCTATTATTGGTCCATTTATAGCATTTTATTGAGACGTTTTAACTGATAGCTGAAACAGATACCTTAGCCTAGAGCCATGAATTGGAAAGTATAGTAGATAATTTTGTTTTGTTTATTTGTTTTTGAGACAGGATTTCTCGTGTAACAGCCCAGGCTGTCCTGGAACTCATTTTGTAGACCAGGCTGGCCTTGAATTCAGAGAGCCTCTGCCTCCTAAGTGCTGGGATTAAAGGCGTGTGCCAATAATTAAGTCATATATTCTTGATTCTTTGACATTTTAAGTTATGCTATTTCAGTGTGTGTGTGTGTGTGTGTGCGCGCACATGTGTATGTGCATACATACAGATACATACCTGAGCAGAAGCCAGAGGTCAAAGTCGGTGTGTTTCTCTCTCAGTCTTGTGTTTATTCATTTACTTGTTTTTTAGACAGGGTCTCTCTCATTGAAACCGCCGGCTCCCTGTCTCTGCCTCCCTGACCCTGCAGTTATGGGCATGGCCACACCAACTGTTTTGTGTAGGTGCTGGGGACCCACACTCAGGTCCCCATGCTCGTCAGCAAGCACTCTGAGCACCAGGCATCTCCGCAGCCCCTTTCGTTTCTGTTAGCACAGCTCTCTGATTTGAAGGCGCGCCACACTGCCACAGAGAGTTTGGCACATGGACCTTTCTTACATTGTAGGGAACCCCTGAGCCAGCCTCTGTCTTAGTGCTTTTCCCATCAAGGGGCAGGTGGCGCTTTGTGCCAGTGAGTTTCCTAGATCAAGGACAACAATATAAGTCTCGGTTCCACAAATGCTAAAACAAAATCCAAGAGGAAAAGGAAGTAATCGATTAGCGGCGGCCACAGTGCTGAGGAGGGTGAGCCGGTTCAAAGACTTACGTTCTGAGCGTCATTGCATGCTTAAGAAATAGTTTACTTCAAAGGCCTTGCCACAAGAAAATGGGCTGTCTTCCTGCCATTCTTTTCCCTGGCTCCGTATGACCATAAGCAGCTCACATCCGGCCCTCTGGCCTCAGGTGCGCATCTGTGTTTACGGCCTCGGGCCGGGGCTGTGAGAACCCTGGCCCTATCTAAGTCAGCAGCAGATCCACGCTGTTTGACAGGAGCCGATGAGGTTCTCATGAAATGCTTGACTCTCTGACCCATCTAAGGAGAATGCTTAGATGCTACAATCAATGTGCATAGGGATTATGGCCTCCCAAAATAGAAAACTAAATTTACCAAGGCAGGCCTAGGCCGACTCACCGGAGTGCGCCTGCGGTTTTGATGTATTGTGCTCACTTCTGCATGGTCGTTCTACGTTTCTAAACAATACGCTCAGTCTTGGAGATAAAAGCCTGACTGGGTTACAAAGAGCTCATTGGAAGTGTTTGAACTTGCCCTTTGTCCTCCGTGGGCACATCTGGCATGTGTGGAGTTTAGGACGCCACCCTTACTGCCGCTTTGTCTAGATAGCACCAAATTCACAGATCTGAGCGAGAAAGAGATGCATGAGTTCCACTGAAACTTGTCACGCATGGCGTCGTATTCATCTGAAGGGCTCCCAGGTGATTGTGGGGTGAGCCCTCCATCAGGCTAGGCTTAGTCCCTTTTCCTTCCTGCCTGTTTGCATTCATTCATTCATTCACTAAACCCAGGTTTATTCTGAGAAATGCAGGCTTGAGATGATTTGAGTTTCACACTGGTTTCTACCCCATCCCTATTCCCACCCTGCTTCCCACCCTTTCTCTTATTTAAAATCCAGAGGAAGGGTTGGTTTTCCTGTCTCACGGTGGAAGCAGAGGGAGAGGTTGTGAATGTGTATGAGGTTGTGAGGTTGACTGGTGTGGCGTGTTCAGAAGGTAGAGACCATCCACTCAGCGGGTGGACAGCAGCAGTAAGGCCGCGGGGCTGGTGCCACATGCCTGCCCACGTCAGCCCCTTCTGTTAGCGCTCTGAGTGTGCCTGCCCACGCCAGCCCCTTCCGTTAGCGCTCTGAGTGTGCCTGCCCACGTCAGCCCCTTCCGTTAGCGCTCTGGCTGCAGTGTAGTCTCTTTCTCTTGCATCTCTTGACATCATTTGCTGCGTGAACTTTCTTTGGCAGCCATGGTGGCAGAGCGAGACACTTCCCGGTTAGGGCTTCTGGGTCTGTGCTGACTGTGAGCTGAGCTGCATTCCCCACATGCAGACTGGCTGGCTGTGTGGACGTTTGCTCAAGTTCAGTATTCCTTGGGTCAGGACCTTCAGAGGAACCGGATCCACAGGGACAATCTGTGGTGGAAGAGTGGAAAATTGGGAAAAAAATACTCTCACCCCTACACAAAACAGGCCATTGTTGTATAGAAAACTCAATGATAGATGATCAATAGTGACATTTCACAACCAGAACAAACTAAATCAAACTTCTGACACCTCAAAGTTGGAATTACATGTCTTAAAAGGCATCCCCAGCCCAGCCCAGATTTTTCCAAGACTGTAGGTACCAAAATATAGTTAGATTATGTGTGTAAACATATATATATATATATACACACACACATATATACACACACACATACACACACACATACATACATACATACATACATACATGGTTACTAATAATTCTATTTTTCACTGGTGTTTTGTTTGTTTATGCAGGGCTTCTCTGTGTAATCCTGGCTGTTCTGGAGCTTGCTTTGTAGACCAGGCTGGCCTCAGACTTAGAGATCTGCTTCCTCAGCCTCCCAAGTCTGGAATTAAAGGCATGTGCCACTAGTGCCTGGCCTATGTTTCGCTGCTTTAAAAAAGCATAGCTATTTGACTTGAGTGATACTTTATTTATGGGTTTACAGTTGTTTGGGACAGGGTCTTACTATACAGTCCTTGCTAGTCTTGCACTTGCTGCGTTCCTCCTGCCTCCGTCTCTTATCTACAATTCTAGTCATGTGCCACCATGCCAAATTCGACCTGAAGTCATGAAAAACCTTGGACGGGCTGTTCCTTGCAGAGTCACCGTGTACAGTCCATTCTGAAGCTGCTGAGAAGTAATGTACAGAGGAAAAACCAGCCTTGAGTCTTCTCTGAATACTTTTCCATGGTGCAGCTTCTCCCACTTTATTTCATTGTTTACGGTAGCTATTTTTCATGTCCTGGAGGTAGTAGCGTTCCTTTGTGTTCCCCTTAGGAAACACTGCTTTGGGAAAGATGGCGAGCCACATCCCACTGCCTGTGTCATCAGAACCTGATTTAGCAGTGCCTATCTGTTTATAGATCATCAGTAGATTCTCCCAGGGCGCTGTGGTGACAAAGTCAGCATGCCACACAAAGCCTAAACAGTTGGCTGTGTGTCAAAACTTTGCCGTCCCTACTCTATACAGCTGCCGTCACGTGTGTACTTATTTTATTGTCTCTGTCTTGTGCACTAGCACTGACACATGCAAGGAAAGAGTTAACATAGGCGTGTTTGTGCTCACTCTAAATCGGCATAAAACCTTACATTTGGGGCCTGCACAAACTGATGCGCCAGCCAAGGACAAGGCATGCAGAGAACCTAGACCCTTGTTCAGACATAACTGACAGACTGCCGAATCTCTACATGCGGGGAGGGGGGGCTGCTGCTGAACCCCTGACACGCACTCTGGTGCCCGCCGTTTGGTCACTGCCCCTTGGCAAGACAGCCTTAGCAGGCACACAGAGGAAGGGGACGCAGGCTGTCCTGATGAGACCTAATACGCTATCACCAGACAGTTGGGGTAGGAGCACCCCCCCATCAGAGGTCTTGGGGAAGGGAATAGGAGGAAGAGAGAAGGAGGGTAGGAATGGGAAGAGGGAAGGTATAACAATTGAGATGTAGTGTGAGTAAATCATAATAAACAAAAACATACATTAAAAAAATCTTACATTTCAAAATACATTGTTACCCAAAAGGGAATAGAGAAGCCAGCTAAATCTGTTATAATTCCAAAACAGCAGTGTGCTAAATGGCTGCAATAATTTCATGTTGCCTATTGCATGGAGAAGCTTCTAAAAAAGGTTTTTAAGGGGAGGCAGATGGAATACTGTAAAGGGTTTCATGAGAAAAAGGCAAGGTTGGCCTTATGTACAGTTACAGAAGGATGGCCCTTCCCCTTGGTGCAGGGGACAGTCTGAGGACTCAGGGACTACTTATGCCTCCCAGTACTAGACTCAGAGGAAAGCCCAACATTGCTGTCAGCAAAATATAGCCACCTAGTTTTTGAGTGCTGGTGTCAAGCCCAGGGCTTTACACATGCTAGGTAACCTCTCCACCACTGAACTACTTCTCAGCCTTAAAAAACATCCACCGTCATAGCTGTGCATGGCATGTCCATCAAATTGTGAAGCGAGGGACTCTTACAGTTCAAGTGTGAAATGTACCCCCCCCCCTTGGCTTGTATATTTAGACACTCTGTCCCCAGCTGATGGCACTCTTTGGGAGGGTATGAAAGCTTTTAGACAGGAGGCCCAGCTGTCAGAAATAGGGTCTTGGTGCCCTGGTTGATGGTTGTATAGGCTGACTCTGCTGTGAGTTTCACCTCGCCTTACATGGAGTCCCAGCCTCCATGCGTTCCCTCTAGGATGGACTGAGTCCTCTTTACCATGAACCAGGGTAAAGCCCCCCTCCTTTCAGGGGCTCCGACACAGTGCCTGTTACACATAGAGGGAGGGTGGTAGTGTCTTTTCAGAAAAACCTTTACAGCTTGACAAGTCTGGTTTATCAGATGACGGGGGCCAACATATGATTACTATGAACCAGGTATTTCTTTTTTCAAGCATTTTCACTATTTTAATAAGCCACGTGCAGGCATGGAGGTCAGCCTCAACTGTTAGTCCTCACTTTCCATCGCTTCGGGGACACGGTCTCCTGTTCTGCACTGTGTGCGCGCTGGGCTCGCTGCCCTGAGAACTCAAGTACTCTGCTGTGTGCACCTCCTATTCTGTCCTCGGAGTGCTGGGATTCCAGATCTCCCGCACATCTACCTTTGTGTGTGCTCTGAGGGTCTGAACTCAGGCCTTCTTGCTTGTGTGGCACTTGTATACCCACCGAACATTTCCCCAACCCCATCTTCAGTACCTTTAAAATCACTTTCAAAGACGTATATCATATGTGATAGCACTGGCTCTAAGTTATAACTCAGTGAATTCTGGTCAGCGTACAGTTCTGCAGCCATCACTACATCCCTCAAGCCTCAGGGTCCGTTGTCACCTTGGAAGCACTTTTCTGCCTGATTGCAGCCAATCCCTGCTCTTACCACCAACTCTAGCAACCATTGTCAACATATAATTTTATTTCATCTTATTTTCCTATTTTATGGTGCTGAGGATAGTTGAACCTAGAGCCTCCTGTAGAGGAATGTTAATTCAGAGAATGGCTGCTCTGGCAAGAAATCACATCCAAAGACCTTCGAGGTCTGTGTGACCCATGTGAATACAAACACATCTTTAATCCAGGAGACAGAGGCAAGCAGATCTGAGCTCAAGGCCAGCCTGGTATAGAGCAAGTTTCAGGCAAAGCTTAGGCCCAGGTATGGTGGTACATGCCTTTAATCCCAAACAATGAAGGTAAAGATAGTAAGTAGAAGAAACCAGGAAGTGATGTTTAATTGAGTGGCACGAAAAGTGACAAATCAGAGAAGATTTGACAGAATAGGATCCTCCCAACTCTCACGAAAAGACAGAAGAAAGGGAAGCTACTTATGGGGGGGGGGCAGCACAGAGAAGGAAGAGAGAGGAAATGGTTTTATGGGGAGAGTTTTACAGAGAGAGAGGTTGAAAAAAGCTAGACATGAGCTCGTGAAGACAGACTTGCCAGACAATGAGGAGGAGCCAGGAGATTAGAGAAGACTTCAGGAGTTAGTTTGAGGCCAAGCAGAACAATTCAGGAGCCAAGGGGAGAAGCTAAACTGAGTAAGTCAGCTGGGAGAGGAGTTTGAGCCAGAGCAGCTGAGTTTAGCAGCCAGCTATAAACTCAGGAAGAACAAGGAAGGGTGAGCTTATCAAGCAGTGAGTCTCAGAGGCTGAAAACATTCTAGGCCTAGGTTAGGTTTTACTGAGGCTAGAAGCTTCCAGCACTAGACCTAGGTTAGCAGAAGGAGGCAGTGCATGTCCAGGACAACAATTACCTCAGGAGAATGAACGTTCCCTTTACAGCCTCCCATATGTTAGAGCCCTTGCAACCCTGCCAGTCGTGCATATGCACTGCCTGGGGTGTTCCTCCTGCTTGCTTGGTTTCGCCATTTGGAAAAGAGTAAGGCAGCAAGCTCCTCATTTCAAACGACCCCGCACAGACTCCCTGAAGCACTTACACTGCAGACTGTCATGTGCTTTAGAATCATTTTCAGAGCTTGCAAAACCAGAATTCCTCACCTCATGAGTCTGGGGTGGGACCTCTTGATTTGCATTTCTAGTAAGTTCCATGGTGATGCTGACTATAGAACGGGACATCACAGTCAGTACACTTTCAACAGCTATGAAGGGCGGTCATTCTTGTGACCTGTGTGTGTGTGTATGCTCACGGTGCACACGCTTGGAATGGATTATGCCAAGTAGCTTTGAAAAGTGAACATTGTCACACATCACTTAAAAGACAGGGTACATTCTGAGAAATGTGCCCTTGTTGGCAAAAGCTTGTAATCATAGTACTGGGGAGGTAGAAGCAGGAGGATTGAGAACTCAAGGGCAGCTGGGCCTGGTGGCGCACGTCTTTCTTTAATCCCAGCAGTCTGGAAGGCAGAGGCAGGCAGATCACTGTGAGTTCGAGGCCAGCCTGGTCTACAGAGTGAATCCAAGACAGCCAAGGCTACACAGAGAAATTCTGTATCAGAAAAAGAAAGGAGGAGGAGGGGAAGGGGGAAGGGGAGGGGGAGGGGGAGTGAGGAGGAGGAGGAGGAGGAGGAGGAGGAGGAGGAGAGAGAGAGAGAGAGAGAGAGAGAGAGAGAGAGAGAGAGAGAGAGAGAGAAAGAGAGAGAGTTAGTTCAAGGGCAGGCTTGGTTCTATATTGAGTTTAAGGCCAGCCTAGGCTAAATGAGACCTTGTTTCAAACAAACAAAAAAATTAGAAAGCTGTATTGTTCAAGCAGCGTAGAAGGTACTTATGTAAATTAAACAGATATGGTGTAACTGGGTAGTATAGCCTGTGGGATCATTGTCTATATGCAGTTTGTCATTGATCAAAAACACCCTTATGTGGCAGGACTACACTGCGAGTCTTGTGGGAAAGAAATGCGTGCTCCTAGAAGAAATGATGAACGTAGCCACAGAGTGCTATCTGAAAGGTGATTTCTCAGTGGGGAAAAGTAGCATTGCTACTTAATACACACATGCTCACACACATACATGTACACGTACCCACGTTCACAGGCATGCACACACAAACACACACACACCCTTCTTGGCTGTGACTCACTTTGTAACCTACGTGTAAAAGCTTCACGTGACTTTGCTGTTGGTTTCATCTCTGCCTTTTCAAAAGCGGGCAGGTGTTCGCAATAGCAAGAAGCAAATTCTTGCATGAGATCTGCGTTCTGTTCAGGCAGTTCGGCTGAGTCAGTGAGGTCATAGTCGGTACAGCGGAGTTGAGCCTGTGGCAGCTCAGCTTGTGGAACTCAGAAGCAGTTTTACTGGGACTGCTGTACAGAGAGAGGTTACACACAAGTGAAGACAGCCGAGCCAGAGAATGAGAAGGAGCCAGGAGATTAGGACATATTGCCAAAGTCAGTCTGAGGCCAAGCAGTCCAAGTCAGTGAGAAGCAGTGAGAAGCCAGATTGAACCAGTCAGCTAGGAGATGAGTTTGAGCCAGAACAGCTGAGTTGAACCAGCCAGCCAGAGTTCAGAAAGAACTAGAAAAGGTGAGCTTATTAAGCAGTTGAGTCTCAGAAGCTGAAAACATTCTAGGCCTCAGTTAGATTATCCAGAGGCCAGAAGCTTCTAGGACTAGGCCTAGGTTAGCAGATGGGGGCAATAAAACCCAAGACAGCAATTGCTTCAGGCAAATAAAAGTCCCTTTACACAGTGGAAACCCTAGCTAGTGGAAACCCACACTAAACCTGTGGCAGCGAGTGTCCATGAACTGACAGCAGGTTGTACCACGTGCTCCCTGTCAATCCCCTGAACCTATGGGTGCTTAAGGCAGAGGCAGAGCCTCGCTCAAAGCCTGTGAGAAATGCCTTGCTCTCTCATGAAGCAGGGGAGAGCTCAGAGTTCTTTCTCTCTTCTCATTCATGAGCTCACAATAGCTCCGAGATGTTTCTCCCGCTCTGCCGTCCAGTTTGTTGGGTTAATTTGGGAGACAGTGTCAGCGACCTGGAGCTGTGCCAACTTCCAATTAGCACTCCCTGTAACCACTGATTTCACTTTAAAAAGCAATTACTGCAGATGTCCTCAGTGACCCTGCACATCGGCTGCACTCTTAATCCTACGCACACTTTTCACATACAACACAGAAACTTTTATCTCAGGTTTTTAAGATTTAGTTTTAATCCCTAAGCTTACGTTAAAATAATGTCAGACTCACTATAAAAGTCATGGAAACACTAACATGCCGTCCTGATCGTCTCCCTGGATCTACATGTGAGCCATGCGCTGTGGTTGTTGCTTCAGGGTATTATTTTTCTATTCAGTTATCTGTCTGTCCGTCTATCACTTGTTTTTCTGTGTACCACTCTCGAGTTGTTAGTAATACCTTTGCGCTTCTTCAGTACGAGACAGTGTTCCCACCAAAGCAGCACAGCACACCAGGAGACAAACGGTATCCTTACAGTATGAATGTCTAAACTGCAAACACTCTCAACCTCGGCAGTGTTCTCACTATGAAAATACTGACTCATAGTCAAAGAAACGAATGCCTTTTCCAGGGACTTCAAAGTCACATTTTGTCTCCAACCCCCACCTTTATCCCAGCCCCTGTTTGTCTAGAGCTGTTCCTCACACTTTCTGACTAATATAGTTTTGACACCTTTGTTTGCTTGATGTTTGTTTTTATTTTGTGTTTCTGAGACAAGGTTTCCCCGTGTAGCCATGGCTGTCTTGGAACTCACTCTGTTGACCAGAGATCCACCTGCCTCTGCCTCCAGAGTACTGGGATTAAAGGTGTGCACCACCACTGCCCCGCCTGGGGTTGACACTTTTGTCCGTAGCCCCTCAGTTGGTTTCTGCCTGGGGTTCTTGACAGCCAGGCTGTCACCAGGAGCCTCGGCAGTCCTGTTGCTCTCATCCCAGCACACTCCTGTGACTGCTTAGCTGAGTGGTGCTGCCAGGCTTGTGTACTGCAAGATGACCAACCTTTCTTTTCTCGTTTTATAGCAAAGGAAATGGGTGCCTAGGCTTACAGCCCAATTTAATATTGTTCTTGTTTTGTTTGGGTTTGAGTTTTTTCATATGGTTTCATAGAGTCAAGGCTAGCCTTGAACCTGTTATGTAGCTGAGGCTGGGCTTGAACTCCTGACGCTCCTGTTCCTGTGTTCTGAGTTCTGAATGTACAGGTATGCACCACCGATCAGTTCAAAGGAATAAGGCCAAATACAAGATAAACAGAGCCAGGCTGAGCCCAAGAGCCAGGAGTTAGATGTTGCCCCATAGGAGCTCAGGGGAGTTGGTGGCACCTTGGCTTTGACTGGAGAAATGACTGTAAATCATCCAAACAAAGGAAAGCTAGGTGACAGTCTAGGACAGACAACTGTAAACCCAAATGTAGGGCTGTGGAAGTACCAGTGTGCTGGGCCAGCTACTGTAACTGGCAGCTTGCATTCTCAGATCCTGTGGACTCCCAGGGTGACAGGCTCAGAGCACTTGTCCTAACAGGGCTGGTGGCAGAGTCTGCGTTCTCCCTTTGGGACACTTTTGTTTCTAAAATTTGTAATTCTCAGGCCCCAAAAATAGCAACAAAGTGGGAAATTCAGTTGAAAATCCACATTATTTGATGATCACAAATGTTACATCATTGGAATGTTTCTGTAACACTGGAAAATTGACTTTGTTTTTATAAAGAATAAGAATCATCTTTGCAGAAATAAAGTCACTTTTTTTCACTTACATTTTGAGTGAAGGGGGCTGAGGTCATTGTTCACAGATAGAATACCTGCCTCGCCTGCACAGGGCGCTGGGCTCAGTGCTCAGCCTCGCCTGCACAGGGCGCTGGGCTCAATGCTCAGCCTCGCCTGCACAGGGCGCTGGGCTCAGTGCTCAGCCCTGCCTGCACAGGGCGCTGGGCTCAGTGCTCAGCCCTGCCTGCACAGGTTCCGGGGTTCAGTGCTCAGTTTGCAGTGAAGCATAACTGGACAGAAGCAGGAAAGGAGGGACCAGCGAGGCCCAGGGATGCAATGCTCACTTAGTATGTGCAGGGTACTGGGGTGGGATGAGACAAATATGAAGAATACAAAATAATGAAAGTTTACTGATTTGGCATTCTGAAGTTTTAATATAGATGCAAGAACTACCATTCTTTGGCTTGAGAAAGTATAAATCATACAACAGAGAATCGAACCTAGCATTTTACTCTGTGTGTGTGTGTGTGTGTGTGTGTGTGTGTGTGTGTGTGTGTGGCAGCAGGGTTCCAACCTTCTAGAATCCCTGGCCAAGGCAGAGCTGTAGGACTTTTTCAATATTCCTGTGTAGAAATTCCTGTCATTGTGTAAAACTATGAGTGTTCTGTGGTGATGTTCAGAGGTTTCTCAGGAAGCCATAAAATTATAGGTGTGTGGACCCACTTCATGTGGAACTGCTGACCCTGTGTGTGTGTGAGTGTGTGTGTGTGCATGCATATATGTGTGTGTGCACACATGCACATGTGTGATATGTGTATGTGTGTGGTGTACATGTGTTTGTAGTGTGCATGCGTGTGTATGTGTGCATGTGTGTGTGTGCCTGTGTGTGTTAATGAGCTGTGCAGTACTGTTGTGTTGCTGATGGTCTTCACTGTTCATAGAGCAGCCCTTCCAATTCCTTCCTTTGCTTTTTCCAGGCCACGTGACTTCATCTCTTCATCCTCCTCTTTCCAGCCGTGAAGGCCGCCAGCCTTTGGTAGGGAGGGATCAGCCTGTTGGATGCCTGAAGACAGGCTTTGAAGGACTCATGATGCTAATTCTAGGCTTCCATGTCACCTCCTTCGTGCTAGAGAGCAATGTCTCCATGAGGCACAGGTATATTTGTCCATCGTGTCTAGTGACACAAACAAGACAACAGCATTGTGGACTTTGTCATCCTGCCTCAATCAAACAAATCTTAAATATGCTTGACCTCAAAAAGAGTTTTTTTCAGGGCTAAGGATATGACAGCCCAGTGGTAAAGGGCCTAGGTTTGGGCCTCAGTGTGGGGGAAGGGCAAGGGGGAAACCCCCGAGCGTTTCTGGTTTACGCTTCTTCAGACTTTTCCATGGGAACAAGGAATTGATTGTCCATAAACCAACTCTTTAGTATAGACTCTGCAAGGACAATAACTCAGTCTTGCTTCTTTTAGGGAGGAGGAATAACTGATTCTCACCCACCCTACCCCCAAATAAACCCAGTATTTGGAATCTACTCTGAGAATCTTTTTCTACCCCTGAATTCAGTTGAAGTCAGGAAGGAGCCCCCGTCCAGGGAAGAAGCAGAAAAGCTGTTGCCCTAATATCCCCCACAGGGATGACAACAAAAGCCAAGAGAAAACGTGGCAAACTGGGAATCTTCATCCTCGTAGTAAGACTGAAATGCATGGTAGCTGTGTACCCTCAAAAGGTCGTGAGGTCATCCCACCTTCTCCACACCTTCTCAGAATGAGGCGATTGGTGAGACATGGGTGCAGTTACCAGGCTTTGGATCTTCTTCTAAGATCGTGGAGAACTGGAAAGTCAGGCTGGGATAAGCATCAGTCCAGGGCAGTCTGGTCCGGGCAGGTCCTCACACGCTCTTCTCCTTGTTGAGACCAGGATTCTCCTCTGGGCTGTGCCTATATCTCTTTAATCTGAAGTTTCTTTTGAAGGGACTTAAGATGTGTAAGTTTGTGCCAAAACTCAAAGAAGCCTCACTCCGTATCCGTGGTTCCTCCCTGCACTTCTCACCCCGCCCCCTTACCCAGAACCTCTCCAGTCTAGGGAGCTGGACTTCCCTTTCTGACTCTGTATAAACCAGCCATTTGGGCCGTGTGCTGTCCTGGACTCCGCATCCTTGGCCCCTCTCGCCACTGCCCCACCATGGCCCAGTTCAGTCCAGTTCCAGAGAACTATTCTCTCTCTCTCACATCTACAATAAAACTTTCTCCTCAACCACACCTAGAAGGGGTCCTGTCCCCATTGTCGGTCAGTCTGTACAAAAGCAGCCATCATTCCATTTGAAGTTACCTTGCTGAGTTTTCTAGGATATTATTATTTTTAAACCTTTTTTAAAAATAGTTTTTAATAAACCAAGAGATTAAAGGGACAGTCCCCAGTTGCCTGTATAGTTAGTAGTTCCAGCTAGGGTCAGTGTACTTGAAATCTGTAAACATTTAGTCAGAGAGAACCTGCTTCCCAAACACACTTTGACCGCAGGGCTTTGTTCCTTCAGGCTGTTTCTGGATTAAGACCCTCCAGGCTACATGCACAGGCCTCCTGCTCTAACCTAACCCTTCTAATGTTTGTCCTCTGACTCAGCCACAGAAACACTGAAAAGGTGGTAACTAAATGCACCAAACACTCCCAAAGCTCCGAGACCTCACATGGGCAAGACTGAGCTCAGGCCTGCTGGTGCAGGGTTGGTTTTGGTTTTTGTTTTCCTTCTGAGGCAGGGTTTCTCTGTGTAGCCCTGGCTGTCCTGGACTTCCTTTGTTGACCAGGCTGGCCTCCAACTCACAGAGATCCACCTGCCTCTGGAGTTCTGGGATTACAGCCATAAGCCACCATGCCTAGCTGGTGAAGGTTTATAATCCCAGCGACCTGGAAGAGGTTGAGGCAGAAGAGTAGAAAGTTCAAGACCAACTGGACAGTTTAAAAAGACCTTCTTTAAACCGGGCACAGTGGCACACACCTGTAATCCCAGCACTCAGGGAGGCAGAGACAGGTAGATCTCTGTGAGTTCGAGGCCAGCCTGGTCTACTAAGAGAGCCAAGGCTACACAGATAAACCCTGCCTTGGAATGGGGGAGACCTTCTTTAAATACAAAAAGGTAGCCCCAGGGTGGTGGTGCAAGCCTTAATTACCAACACTTGGGAGGCAGAGGCCAGCCTGGTCTACAGATTGAGTTCCAGGACAGTCAGGGCTACACAGAAAAATCCTGTATGAAAAAACCAAAGAGGGAGGGAGGGAGGGAGGGAGGGAGGGAGGGAGGGAGGACGGGTAAGGGCACAGCTCGGCAGCGCCCCTGACGTGTCGGAGGGGACTGTGTGGTCTCTCTGCTCAGCTTCTTGTGACAAGAGCGGCTTCATCCATCCCCATAGTTCATCCCAGCCCATCGTGCACTCTCAACCTGAGCTCAGGGTCTTAGACACACGGGAACGGCTCTTACTGACCTAGTGTCGACTTCTGTGCTGTCTTTACTCGACTTCACTGATAAGAGTTAGGTTTGAGTGAACAGCTATTTTTATAGATGAGTCCAGAGGCAAACAGTCCTAACCTCTGTGACTAAATCTTGTAGCAGTTACTTCGGACATATGAGATGCACTAGATTCTGGAAGTCACTACGTGGTGACAGTTTATAAAACTACAGTTTATGTTGGCTGCTACTAATATTAGGCTGTGAAATGTTCCTCCAAGAGTAAAGGGTAGAATATAAAGAAATTTCTGTAGTGTCATTGCAATCAGGCTGTTGTGGACATTGACAACAGTTCGAAAGTTAAAAAAAAAAAAAAAAAAAGGAAAGCTGATGTGGGGGCACATACCTTTTTCCAACACTCCCGAGGCAAAGGCAGAAGGATCACCTCAGATTTGAGGCCAGCCTGGCCACATAGTGAGATCCTGTCTCAACCAGGTTGCCCGGGGGGGGGGGGGGGGGGGGGGGGGGGGGGGGGGGGGGG
>CAJRSG010006653.1:22031-37164 GCA_907169655.1 Acomys percivali
GGGCAAGGGGGAGGGTGATAAAAAGGGGAGGGAGAAATGGAAAGGAAAAGGCGTGTAAAGTAGAGCCTGGAGCTCTAGGGCAGTCTTTTCTTTTTATAATTTATTTATTCAGATTACAACTCAATTGTTATCCCATCACCTGTATCTGCCTATTCTTCCCTCCCTCCCGCTTCTTCCTCCCGCTTTCACCCTATTCCCCTCCCCTAGGTCCATGCCCAAGGGGGCCCTCCTCCCCCCACCTTATGGTCACAGGCTAACAAGTCTCATCTTGGTAGCCTGCTTACTCTTTCTCTGAGTGACACCAGGACTCCCCACTAAGGGGAGGTGGTCAAATATGGGGACCCAGAGTTCATGTCAGAGTCAGTCCCTGCTCTTCACGTAACTGTGGAGAATGTCCTGTCCATTAGCTAGATCAGAGTAGGAGTTCGATGTTTACTACTTGTATTGTCCTTGGTTAGTGCAGTAGTTTGAGCAGACCCCCTGGGCCCTGATCCGCCTGTTAATGATGTTCTTCTTGTAGGTTTCTAAGATCCTCTGGATCCTTCTATTTCCCCACCTCCTATATTTCTCTTACCGAGAGTCTCAGTAGTATGTCCTCACATCTATCCCAATCTTCTGGTAAGTGAAGACTTTTGTGGGACATGCCTCTTGGGCTAGTGTCCAATTATAAGTGAGTAATACCATGTGAGTCTTTCTGCTTCTGGGTTAACTCACTCAGTATGGTCATTTCTAGTTCCATCCATTTGCCCACAAATTTCTGGATTTCCTTGTTTTTTATAGCTGAGTAGTATTCCATAGTGTAAATGTAGAACAGTTTCTTTATCCATTCTTCAACCAAGGGACACTTAGGCTGTTTCCAGGTTCTGGCTATTATCAACAAGGCTGCTATGAACATGGTTGAGCATATGTCCCTCTTGTATGCTAGAGCATCTTCTGGGTATATTCCAAGGAGTGGAATAGCTGGGTCTTGAGGAAGCCCTATTTCTAGAGCAGTCTTGATGGAGGTGATAATTAAAGTGAAACAGACCAGGGCCTCAATGTGGATCTAAGAACTCCCTGGATCCTCAGGACACCCTCGTGAATTAGGCACCGTGAGGACCCACAGTGTGTGACACGCAGTTTCTAAGTGAGGGAGTTAGGAGTTGAAACTCAGTGGCTACACTGAAGATCCTAGACACTGAGTCATTGTGCCCACTACCTCCAAGAGGGCTTCCGGAAGGCTACTGTGGAGCCTGTTCCTGGCGGGTCGAGTCTTAGCAGGGCCCATGTGCCTTGTAGCTTTGCAGAGGGCTCTTCCGAATAGCCAGGTCGTGGTGCTTGCGTCCTGAAGCCATGCTCTCTCTTCATTTTGTGCCCTGACAATGCCCAGAAAGCCCTATAAAGTAGCTTCAAAATGAATGGATCGTTCACACTGTTCCTCGAATTCATCATGTGTCTCCTTAGGGCCCTGAGGACCTCAGAGCCCCACACAACCTCATCTACAAGTTTGTAGTGCCATGAAGCCCTATTTGATAATGTTTCTTTTAGAAGCTTTACATAGCACTTGAAAACTTTAATCTTTTGTCTACAGGTTTTAAGCCATAGAGCAAGGACTTAAACTAGGTGTGTGTGTGTGTGTTGCCATACACAGCACGCGTGGTTCTGCCACGTCTCACTCTGGGTAAGCAGACACTGGAAAGCACACTCTGTGTGTGGTTTTCTGCAGGCACTTGCTTTACTCTGTTTACTATGTAGCATGGGGCTGGAGAGATGGCACGGCAGTTAAGAGCACTCGCTGCTTTCTCAGAGGACTCAGGCTCAGGTTCGGTAGCTCACACTGCCCCTAACTGCAGCTCCGGGAGTCTTGGCACCTCCTCTCAGCTTCTGTGAGCGCCCACGCACACACATACATCTATAATCTTGATTTGAGAGGGATATTTTTCTTTTGTCTGAGAAATTAGATTATTTGGTCAAAAAGTTAACATCTTAAAATTTTTTTTTGAGACAGTCTTACGTAGCCTCAGTGTATGGTCCAACCAGCCATGAACATCTCAACCCTCTGCCTCCATCTCGCCAGGCCTGGGGTTACAGGTGTGTGTCGTCAGCCCCAGCCTGCAGTCCAGGTGTTTGGGCTTCTAAGAATAAAGATTCCATTTGCTGCCATTATAGCCTGCTACTGCGTCTCCTTTCCTTTCCATATTACCCATGAGGCCTTCTCTTGTCTTACCTTCTGCATTATAGATACACAATATACACCGCGTGGGATGCCCACTGCCTGTCTCACAGCCCAGGCTGAGCTTGTGAGATAAGTCCCGTTGTGGACTGCAGCCCTGATAGCACCTGACAGAGGTCCACTCTGTGCTCCGGATCACTACTGAAGGCTTTGTGAGGTGTTTTCTGATTTGACTGTTTGGCCACCATGACTACACAGTCAGTCATCTCTGGCCGTGTTCACTTTGCCTTTATGCATACTAGTTTCATAATTTCTGTCAAACACAAGCCAACATTTTATCCTATTCGATTCTGAGTTTTTTCAATGAGTTGATAATAGTGAAAACTTTTTATCATTGAAGCCGTCCACACACAAGCCAGAGTGCTGTCGTGCACCCCCCCCCCCCCCCCCCCCCCCCCCGCCAAGCACCGGCTCGCTTCCTGGCCTCTGCTGTTGTAACCCTGCACTAAGAACTGAAGAGGGAAGGGCGAGCTCCCCATCTGTTCCCCGGAGTCCATTTGTTCCACCTCCTGTGACTACAGTACTCTCAAGATGAGCAAAGAATTCAAACGGGAGAGAAAGTAAAGAGAGGGGTGGGGACCATGGCAAAATGGTATGCTTCCCTACCTATGTGCCTATTTACATAATTGTGTTGTTATAACATTTCCTGTACTTTCCTGTAAGTTGATGCTGCCCTAATTACAGATTTTCAAGAGAACAGTTCATTGTACCCCAAATTACAGAGTGCTTTAAAAAGGTACCTTCTTACTGGCTTACCAACTACCTTATAAACTCGTAATTACATAAAACAATTCAGGGTGCGGGATGGAAACAGCTTGTACTGTTAACAGATGTTGGTATTGTTACATAATTGAGGACAGCGCTTTCAAAGGTCTATAATATTTTTCTTGTATAAAAAGAAAAGCCTGGTTCATTATAGTCATAATGTGTCATGTAGACCCCTGATCAAACAGAAGGCACATGCCCTGCTTTGGGGTTCTGTGTGATGCACTGTAACAGACTTGCCTTTGTGGGGGGGAAAAGTGCCACTTATTTTAGAAAACTGCTTTTGTGGCCTGTGCACCTACCTGTTAGACAGCCTACGGGCAACCTGGGCCCCATTGTCCTCTGTGCACCTGCATGTGGGGCTCCCCAGTACTGCACGCTAGGGGTGTCTCTGTCCTCAGTGGACTGGAACCCTTTGGAAGGCTGCTAAGGAGCTCCTTGGTGCCCCTCTTCCATCTGAGGCCTCCCTGAGGCTCACGGGCTTACGAATGGGGCAGGCTCCCCAGACTGAGGCTCTTTTCCTTTCCCATTTTGTGTGTAAAGACAGTAAGTGACACTGGACAGTAAGTGCCTTACAGGAGCAGAGACAAGGACTGAGTTCCCTGTTGGCAAGAGTGCTGCTGGATCCATGACTTAATTTCCAATATGCTTTTAGCGCAGTAGTTAAGGGACAAGGCTGTTTAAGATAGTGGGACTGGATGGAAGGTTGTGATTACAAAAGCAAAACAGGGGAAAGAAAAAAAAAACCTCTTGAATTTTGTGTTGTGGACAGACATCTCTAAACTGACCTCTCTCTCCAGAGAACTGTCTTTTTACCTCAAAGTGGACATACGTTGAAGCTACCACCTGACTCACCACCAGAGTTAATTTTTTCATTACATGTGTAGGTGTGTGTGTGTGTGTGTGTGTGTGTGTGTGTGTGTGCGCGCGCGCCTGTATGTGGCGGTCAGGGGACAACCTGAGGAAGTTGCTTCTCTGCTCCTCCTATGTAGGTCCCAGAGGTTAAGCTCAGGCGTCCTGGTGACAGGCTCCTTCGCTACCTTGGCAGCCCAAGTTGGTTGTGTTGCCTTAGAAACAGTCCATCCCCTAGGAAGAGTTATGAAAAAGCAGTCCCATATATTTTGTTTTTTCTTTTGATTTTCTTCATGCCTCTACTTTTGTAGTATTTTCCTCCAAAAAGGACAAGGCTGTTGCTCACTTCTCTTGTGATTTCTTGTGGCACATTATGGTCACACCAAAGGCTGAAGACATGCATGCAGTGCACACAATGCCCCAAATGTAGTCCCCAGCATCAAAAATAAAATAAAAGAACCAGAAAACTAAACCAAAACAAAAAGGCTCTGGAATTTGGAAACCACTTGACCACTTGAAAGGCCCTGAATACAGCCTGACAGGTGACTGCCAGTGGGAAGCCATGCACTGCGTGACAGCACAGTGCTCATGTCACTGAGCAGTTAGGTACTGAGTGATTTTTTTTTCTCCTGGTGCTAACTGCTTTATTTCAATGAGAGGAAACAAGTGTTGAGTCAGAAACAACGTATTTTTTCCTGTTCACATAAGTATCACTGACCCCAGAAGCATTCGGCTCTAATGTGACTCTGGCATTTAAAGGGATGAGAGTCATGGGCGGGCCCTGAGCGCTGCCTCTGGGACATGCCCTTAAGCTCCAGCTGTGATGTGGGAGAGGCCCTTTCAGGATAGTTATAGTTTTGTTTGTATAAGATAGGGTCTCTATGTAGCTCAGGTTAGCCCAGGCTTGCCTAGGCGGTGCAGTCCTTTGCCTCGGCCACCGCAGTGCTGTGCTTACAGCTTTGTGCCACCCTGCCCTACTAGTTTTCTGATCTTTTCGGCGTTTTGTGCCCCCACGGCTTCGGAAGTCATGATCAGGGCCCCATGGGTGTCGGGAAGACAAGTGCTGCGCTCGTGTGCTGTGTCCCCTGTCTTGATGATTTTTTTATTCTGATGCACAGGACCTTGCTGCTCCTGTCCGTTAATCACCATGACGCGCCAGACCTTAGACTACTGCGCTCAGCCTTGCAGTGCAGGCCGCGTCAGCTCCTGTGTGGTGACAGGCAGCAACGGCAGCCCCCGGGAAGGTGCCTCTGCAGGTTTCATTTGTGGTAACGCGAGCCTGCTGCCCCCAGTTCCTTGGGACATCATCACTTGATTGTCTTACAAGTTAAGACAATATTTATGTTTCAGGAGGCTACACTTTATACATGTTTCTGAATTGTGCTTTTGTGAGAGATGTCAACTGTCACCGTGAGCGGGGGACATTGGAGTATATTTACTCTCTGTGTAAAATTGTGTTATAACAGTGCTAATTACTAAGCATCTGAATTGTGAAAAAGTGCACAGCAGTAATTTGCACCTTAAAAAAGTGAAAACACACACAGGGCACATGCTGGATTTATGAACTTCCCAAGGGCATATTTAGTTGTGGCTCACTCATGGCTTGACTCTTATTCGGCATTTGGTTTCTGCGTCTGTGCTTTCTAGACTCCAGTGAGAGCTGCTAGTGAGAGCAGGATGCTAAAACAAGGAAGGCTCGTAGAGACAAAGACTGCACGATTAGATCACTGGGTGCTTTCGTTTGTTTGTTCTGCTAGTTTTAGAACAGCTAGAAAAAACATCTCCTTTGAAGTCCTTTCCTATGATGTGGAGTTATGAACTGGGTGGCCAGATTTTAAGATTCTACGGCCCTGGTCACTCTATCAGTGGCAGATGCTTGTGTTGCTTGATTCATACCCTGAGTCGACGCATCTGTGTAATTAGCCTGACAGATCTAAACCACTTTTCAGGCCCACAGAAACTCATGTTTTGCCTTGTGGGTGGGTCAGAGCCACATGCATGAGGTAACTTAGAAGGGATGGCCCTTAAGCGTGAACTGTAGTCCCGATAAGATGTCCTGGCTACACACTCTGGTATTTATAAGTGTATTTTCAGATTAATTCAACATACCTGCTATTTGACTGGCAGAACTTTTTAAAAGAAATTCCTGTTTGTAAGGAGGAAAGTTAATTTTTTTTTCTTGTCTAGTGCTGTACTTGAAGGATTCCTGCTCATGGGCAAAAAACAGAGGTTTCAAAGGAAGCTTGTCTCCATATGGTTTTCCTCGATAATCCCTTATCCGCCATCTTCAGCTCTCATTCCTTTGCTTTCTTGCCTGTGGCTACATTTCTATCTCTGCATCAATTAGCACAGTGATTTATACAACAAGCAAGCAGTTTAGAGGTAATGGTACACAATTAGCATCTCATTCCACCATAAAGGGTGTGCTAAACACCCCAGTCATTGCTGTCTCTGCCTGGAATTGAAATAAGTGTTTGTCCTAATTCATAAGCTATCTGATGTGAAGTGGGTCGCTTTGTACTGCACTACACCATTAATCTAATTATAGATAGCTGCAAATGAAGTGCTGTCGGGGCTGGGAGATTGAAGAAAATAGCCTTTTGTCATTTAGCATGACTCTGTGAAGCAGGATCACACTTTACAGGGTAATGCTGCAAAATGGAAATCTCAATAATATTGCTGCCTGTTGCATCTTCTCTAATTACTGCAGCGTTGTAAACACAACTGGGCGCTGATATAAATAGAGCTGTCGCTATGCTGTCATGTGGGTTGTAGGAGGAAGTCCTTCGAGTGCTGTTGGATTAAATGATGCATCCTGATTGACAGGTACCTTGAGACTGCACTGATGGAGTTATCACCATATTATGCTAACAGGCTGAGCCACCACTGCAGCTGCAGGAAGCCTGGGCAGAGCCTGGGCTGGCCTAGGGCTTTAGCTGAGGGTTTCTGCTCTTTCTACCTTTGTTACTGGACTGAACCTCTATGAGGAGCCACCAGCTCCTGTTCTGTGTGTGAGGGCCACCAGCTCCTGTTCTGTGTGTGAGGGCCACCAGCTCCTGTTCTGTGTGTGAGGGCCACCAGCTCCTGTTCTGTGTGTGAGGGCCACCAGCTCCTATTCTTTGTGTGAGGGCCACCAGCTCCTGTTGTTCTGCATGTTTTCAGGAGATGGACTTTATGTTCAAGGAGAGAAACAGGTATAATCTGTGGCTTGGAGCCTTGCTTTTCCTTGCGTACCTGTGCCTATTCTACAGAGACCTGGGGAAAGGGCCACACTGATGACTCCTGCTCCACTGTGCAGTTCACACTACAGCTTATGGTGCCCCGCCTCTCTGCTGAACTGTAGTTTTGAAAAGACCCTCCTCATTTCTGTCACTCCCAAAACAGTTTCCTCTGGCAGAGTTAGGGAAGGAGGTCTTCAGGGAACCCTGAGCCAGTTAGCTCACACCAGGTGAGTGAAGATGTGGTTTTAAGGATAGAGATTGGGCGGGCGGTGGTGGCACACGCCTTTAAATCCCAGCACTCAGGAGGCAGAGACAGGCAGATCGCTGTGAGTTCAAGGCCAGCCTGGTCTACAAAGCGAGTCCAAGACAGCCAAGTCTATACAGAGAAACCCTGTCTTGAAAAACAAAACAAAACAGAAACATAGAGATTGGTTGCTGCAACAGTTTGTGCAGGCCCCCTGGGTCCAGATCTGCCTTCTTTGTGGGGCTCCTGAACCTTCTGGGTCCTTCCATCCCAGAGTCTGAGTGGGAGTCTCAGCATCTGTCCTGCTCCCCCGCTGGGTGGAGTCTCTTGGAGGAGCGGGACTGCCTGACATGAACTCTGGCGCTCCCAATTTGATCACTTCCCCTAGGTGGGGAGGCCTGGCAGGCACACAGAGGAAGGGGAAGCAGACTATCCAGATGAGACCTGATAGGCTGTGGCCATATGGTGGGGGAGGATCCCCTTCTGTCAGAGGTCTAGGGGAGGGGAATAGGGTGAAAGAGAGAACGGGAAGATACCAGTGAGGGGATAACAATTGGATGTAATCTGAATACATTATAATAATTTTTTTTTTTTTTTTTTTTTTAAAGAATAGAGACTGAGGGGCAGGGGTGTAAAACTTTGAATAGGAAACCAGCCTTTGAAGAAATGCATCCGCCACCATGCTTGGGATGGTGGATAGAGTTTGGCCAATGCTTCATAACTTTGAGCTTTCCAGATAACTTGGAAAAAAGCTGGATTATTGGCCTATGAATCCATGTTGACTGAAATGGACAACAGCTGGCATGAGAAGAATTAGCCCAACTGTGCAGCTCTTAATTGGCAGTGGGGAAATGAGTTAGAAAGGAGCCTGGCAAATCTCACAGGCCCTGAAGTTGCAGCCATAGGATGTGCAGAGCAGACTGGGCTTCACCTGGCAAAGGGTCACACTCTCGAGCCACGGCAACACTGGGGTGTGTGGCTTGTAAAATCCTCGGTGTGCCTCCAGGCGTTAGAGAGACGTTCACAGACTTTAAGCTCCCTGGGGGCCTCATGTACCGGAGCTGATCACACACGCTGCTTCCTGTCCCATCCGGAGGAGCGTGCATCTAATCGATGGACTCAGGCATCTGTCTTCTCGCAGAGGTGGGCAGCCCACGTGCAGGATGTAATGCTCAGCTGAGCACATCCCTCTGGAAAGCCCCTCCTGTCCCCCACCACCACCACCACTGCTTTCTCCCACAGCCACCCTGGCTGCCCTGCCTTTTCCACTGGCTTCCATGTTGGCCCTGTGGCCTTCCTCCTAACTGTCCATTGCTTGCAGTGGTCTAATTACACCTTCTGTATTTGCTGTTGATTCTTCTTTCTTCCTTTTAAACATTTGCGTGACATTTTCATGTTGGATATGGCTTTACATTATAGAAACCAGAAAATGGTTTTGTTTGGGGTTTTGGCTGGGGGTGATTTTACATACTTGGGTCAAATACCTTTCCTGGTTGTCATAACTGGATTGAGAAACCCATCCAAGCTATTCCCAGAGAGAACCTGTTTTCCAATTTGCTTGGAGAGGTATTTTTGGTTTTTAATTTCCCATTAGCATGGCAGAGGTTTGGAGACAGATTCCTAAAGAGGGAAGGCCCATGCGCTCCTGAGTCCAGCTGACCACCCTCCTCCACAGAGCCTTTATCTTGACCCACACAGGATAAAAATCTGCCAGTTTTCACGATTAAACTTGTCTGTTAGCGGCTAGCCTTTACAGCATAGACAGTGTGCTTTGCCTGAATATACACACGCCCCCCCCCCTAAACTCTACCTAAACATTTTGCAGTTTCTCACAACACTTAAGTGTCCTTCACATAAGCAGACTTGAAAGCCCCTTTCCTGAACCCTCAGCTAGCTAAGTGCCATGTGACTGACAGCCCTAGCGTGGACTCCGCAGTGCCCACAGCTGTCAGCAGGCTGTCTACTCGGGTGGGCCCATGGGCTGCACCTACTTGGCCCGTTCAGACTTTTGACTCCACGTACAAACTGCAGGGCTGATGAGAGGCTGTTTTAAGGTGGGCTCTTGATGACCAGGACAGCATCAAAGGTAACCTTCCGGAGAGTGGCTTCTCTTCCCTCTTTTCCTAATCAGAAAGGTCACTTCTAAGTCGGCTATGTTCAACAAGGCCTCTCCCGTGGCATTCTACTCTTTGTTATTTTTCACTTGTGATTACAATAAGTCATTTATCCCCAAACAGATTTAAGAACAATAAACAAACCCAGAAGGGAAAGGAGCGTCTCATCAGTAACAAAGGCTGTGTCTGAAGTGTGGAGTTCGGGGCTCCTTCACATCTCCTTCCAACCAAAGCAGGGGCCCTACAGAGAAAGGAATTCAGAGAATATGAAAAGTTATAAAAATAGTAAGAGACCCAGCTTTTGTCAGGAGCTGGCCCTCGCGGAGAGGAACGGCCCTCGCTGAGGACAGTCTCAGCACCTGGTTCACTCTGAGGCCTTATCTGTGAGGTAGCTGAATTATTACTTCTTAAGCCTATTTGCTTAAAAGCTAATGGCGAAAAGCCGTTAAGTCTTATTCTCCGTTTATACTTTTCTTAAATTCAAGGTTCACATTTTGAAGTTAAAGAAAGCCAGGGGAGAAATAGATCTGAATGCTACATTGAAAACTAGTCCCCAGGGTGGAATGCCAGCTGGTCACATAGCAGTGCCACCCCCAGGTGATGACAGCCGGGAAAGAACCTGCCTGGTGCCACACGAGCTTCCAGAGGGCCTGGGCTCTC
The DNA here is from genome assembly GCA_907169655.1 of Acomys percivali. Classification (NCBI taxonomy): domain Eukaryota; kingdom Metazoa; phylum Chordata; class Mammalia; order Rodentia; family Muridae; genus Acomys; species Acomys percivali. The sequence goes on from CAJRSG010006653.1 coordinate 32,100, forward strand.
TTTTCCAGGGAGACGGAGCACAGAGAGTACAACTGTGCAGTCGGCCCAATTATGTCCCCTCCCCAAGGATTTAATGAGGGACTTGGAAGTACAATTCATGGGTGATAAGTAGTCCCTCTGCCCAGAATGACAGCAGCACGCTTTTCCCTCGCCACTTATGACTCAGATGAATTTTAATAGGAGCAAAAAGCTTTTATTTGTGCTGTAATTTCACTTAAGGATCATATCCTTCAGAAACTGGCAGACACTTCTATGTCTTGATTGCAAAACACACACTCAGGAGTAAAGAAACACACAGAAGATGTTATTATTCAACCTGTCACAGTGTCGCAAATCTGCTTGGAACCTAGGCTATCAAAGCCTCTCCCCACCCGCTCTAAATAGGCCCTGTAAAGAGCCACTTGGAGATTGCCGCTGTCCCCCCTGCCCCCCCCCCCCCCCCCCGCCCCGCGCAGAATCAAAGTGGGAATGAGACTCTGCCGCTGCGGCCTCCCTGCCAGCGTGGTGCCCACAGGGGGCTCTGAGTTGCTGCAGCTTCGCTCTGACAAATGGAGCTGCCCAGTGGGTGCTGGTCCTCTCTTCCCTTGAGAGACTGGATCTGCTGAGAACCAGAAACCTGACGCAGGCTCCAATTCCCCACCTCAAAGCATTTTATTTTCTGTTTAGATAGCGCAAATTGTGGTTCATCTATTTGTCTACATTTATGTGGGATGTTTCCTGTCCAGTAGGAATTGTCTTTATTGGAGATGTGATAATTGACGGGACTCCCTGGCCCTCCACCTTTGCGAGCCACCTAAGGAAGATGCCATGAAAACTGATGTGCCTGGCATTTTCTGTGCTTTAAAAATCTGGATGCTATCATGTCTTAGCCCCAAAGATATTCTCGTTACTTTTTCTCGTGGTTGTCTTGTCATAATCAGAAAAGGCTGCATGATAATGCGCCTAAGGAGGAAAAACTTTCCTGATGCGAATGCAACATTCTATATCATTGAGAAATATTTAAACGATAAAGCCTTTTCTTTTTTTCTCAAAATGAACACTGAAGCCTTTGTCTCAGTTTATTGATCTATGCAGGGTAGCTGCTCCGGAGGCATGGGAGGTTTGGGGTAGCAGTCTGCTGCCATCTACTGGTACGCACAGTGTCACTGCCTCCATCCTGAGGCTGGAGGAAGGACGGACGCACGGGATTTCATGCCCCTGCTTTGAGAGCACAGTTCCTCAAGCGATGGTTTTCTTAGAGACCCGCAATACTTTCTATATAGCATTAATTAATAACTGGAGCAATCCCTTAAGAAAGCCCGGCTCAACGTGTTCCAGACATGAATAATGCCGTATGCAGGGTTGTAAAATGTTTGATTTTGAAAAGATATCATTGTAATTTGAATTTAAAGCTAGAACCGGGTTTTGAATAAGTACTATTTTAGAGGATAAATTCATCATCTAACTTCCTTCATGCTTTTCTCTTTCAAGTACAAAGTGCGCATTTTAACCAAACTCGCAGCAGAACTGAGCAAATTCATGCTGGAAAAGGTGACCGAGGACACCAGCAGCATTCTGCGCTCCCCAATGCCTGGGGTGGTAGTGGCCGTTTCTGTCAAGCCAGGAGACATGGTAAGAGCAGTTCTGTCTGAGGGACACACTGGGCTCAGACTTCCCCTACAGAGTAATGGCAAACAACAAGCCCATGCCCTCGTGGTGTCTCCCAGCCCAGGGGGTGCCCACCGGGCAGTAGGCTGTGCGCGTCTCTCAGCCCAGGGGGTGCCCACAGGGCAGTAGGCTGGGCACTCACTCTGTACCTGGTTCAGCTCTGGGTTGTGTGGGTGACAGCACCCCTCTGAAGGGGTGGGGGGCCAAAAACAAGGACAGACCTTCTCTTCTTTCTCAAATTTCTAGATTTTCTAATTAAAAAAAAAATCTCAATTTTCTAAAATTGGCATTGCTCCTTCCTCCCCGGCCCTCTGGGTTCAAAGCATCTTGGGGAATTCATGCCAGGAGATAACCAGCACAGGGATTCCTGAGCCAAACGTCTAACTGGGAAGGGAACTAAGAAGCCGTAGTCCTGCCGTCCCTACAGCAGCATCGTGCTCTTCTTGTAAGCTACGAAGCCAAGTTCAAAGTCATAACTGGAGACTTCATTCTTGACTTTTTAATAGTAAAGCTACGTTATAGCCCTCGCCTGCTCAGCCTCATAACTTGCTGTGGACAACTGTGCAGGATGCATATGTTTTCTTTAAAAATCAGCCGCTCAGCAGCAAAACCATGGTTTAAGATGCAGGTGGGAGGTGTCCAGAGGACCTTAAGTACTTGTGTTTTTACTTACACGCAGGATTGGAACAGCCACATGCAGTAGACTTTCTCAGGCTGTGTGCTAATGCTATTGTGTCTCTGGCTGAAGCCACTGGGGTTTATCTGACTTGCTGTAATGATTATGTTAAGATGACACCTGATTTCTTTATTAACACAGATAAAGTATCATGTCAATATTGAGAAAAACCCATAAAGGTGACAATGGCTTCTAGAAAAATGCAGAGTAAAACCAATCAAGTTTCGTTGTCTTAAATGATTAGTCCCCAAATTAACACGAAACTGGGGAAACTGACTTGAAGATGGCTTCCCCTGGTGAAGCAGAGGAGATAGCAGCTTTTGTAGAGAAAATGCACAAAGGCAGGCAGCCCTGACTTGCTAATTCACTGTGAAGGCATGGACATCCCCAGAAGAGCTGCCCAATCCTGATGCCAGGGTTAGGATGTGGGAGAGGTGAGGTGTGAGAAGTTAGGGGCCCACTGCTGAGTTCTGGAGCTGTCTTCCTGTGCGCTCACGCAGCACTGGGGTTGAAGGCGGCTCTTCCTTGGTCTTCATTAACAGTCACACACTCAAACACCGTATTTTCAGTGTTCTGGGAAATCTTCTTGTGTCTAAATGTGCAGGTTAGTGAACTGCAAAGGGTATTTTTGGTTCCTTCTACCTGCAGGATTTTCTTTTTTTTATTTGTTTGTTTTTGTTTTGTTTTGCTTTTCTGGCAGCCACCCAGTCTATACACTGCCAGGCTGAGTTTGCCAGTCCTGATTGTGTGGCTTTAATTAGAAAATCACATTTGTGCTCTTCTACCCTCATAAAAAGTTTTACCTTCCACCCCAGTTTTCTGACACCTGAGTCTAAGATGGGCAGAGGGAAGGGGTCAGCTCCTGCCTTGGAGGCCACCCCCCACTGTCCCACTCATGGCTGCCCCCCCCCACTGTCCCACTCATGGCTGCCCCCCCCCCACTGTTCCACTCATGGCTGCCCCCCCCCCACTGTCCCACTCATGGCTGCCGCCCCCACTGTCCCACTCATGGCTGCCCCCCCCACTGTCCCACTCATGGCTGCCACCCCCCCCACTGTCCCACTCATGGCTCGTTGCTGGAAGTAAGTGGAGAGATGGCAAACAAGGCAGCCTTCCTGCCTCTCAGCAAGCACAGCCTCCTGGCAACACTGTTGCCCTTCTGGTTTCCATTCTGTGGTCAGCAAGTTTACTTGGGAAAGCCAGATGACCAGCAAGAGGGAACAGTCTAAACCCAGGGGTCTCACAGCGCAAGGACCTGTCACCAGTGTGGGTGTTGGAGAACGGCTGTAGAATACCTCTGCAGAGAACAGGACCTGCCGCGTGTGCCCCTGAAGCCAGAGTTGCTGCAGCTCACCTTCACCTTCTCTATAAACACCGTGTGTCTGTGCATGTGGCTCGCTGGTCGGGGACACACACACACACACACACACACACACATCTTTTTATCCCCTGAAGAGCATACTTTCATATCCTGTGCCACTGGTCTTGGATGAAACAGTGTGTTCTCTTGAGTTACTGTTACTTGTGAACAGTGCCCTGAACTACAAATACCAGAGCTAGACGCAGGGTGAGGAGTGTGGCAGCTCCTCCCAGAGTCTCTGTCTGTCTGACTGCATGGACCTCTCCTCGGACTCAAGGTGGAGAGTTTAGTGACGCTGCCAGAAGCAAGCGCTGCTTAGAACTGCACTTTTGCAGTAGAAATGGCTGGGGGCAGGGTGAGCACTAACAGCTCTGGGAAGCTCCACTTCACCAGCGGGGAGAAGAGGAAAAGCAGTCAGTTCTGTGTGTTTTCAGGCAAACAACTAAGGCCATGCAAGCACCCTTGTTTTTCTTTGCAGTTTTGTTCCCACTTTAAATCCCCCACAAACTGTAGTTTTGTACTGACCCATTAATACAGCTTGCTAATAGAATGGCGGGTCTCTTTTGCAACGCATGGACATAAAATTCTAAGTAACAAATCTCAGATGCTTTCTAAAAATGTAACAATTTGAAGAGTATTTTAAAACCTGAGGAAAAGAGTTGAGGTGGTTGTGTAGAAGAGAGAGATGCCTTCCGAGGGCCTGCCATAGGAAGCCACAGGAAGGTCCGAGAACTGCTGCATTTGAAACATTTCCCCTGCTCTAAACTCTGGAGTTGAAGTGTTTTGTTCTAAGTGAAGTATTTATTCAAAGTGCTCCTTTAAGATTCACACGGGAGAGTTCCCAATGCGTCCATCTATTATTCAATATTAGATGCAGCAGCTGGTCACTTTCCAAAAGGTTGTGGAGTGGGCTTTTTAATGTGTGTGGAAGGGATGTTAGAATGCAGTAAGTTGCAAACCAATCACAAATTTAATTCAGGAGACAATTGACAGAACAGTTTTTCCAAGCCCTTCCTGTTTGCCTTCTGGAGATACTGTTACAGTGGCCACCATTTGTCTCTGGATGGAATGCCAATCGTAAACTGCAGTACTTTTTCCACAAAACGTTATTACGATTTGTGTTTTAAAAAACTTTCATCTTTAACAAAAGCATTTCACATAAATTCCTTCAGCATGTTGGTGCAGTATGTGTCTGCTGTGGTTAGCGTTAGACTAGATTGTCACATGTGCTGCAAGATGTTTCCCTTTTGTCTTTAAAGAATAAAATAAGGATGTTATGAGCATATTTGTTTCCTTAATCTTTTGATATTATACACAAGACAGTAAAAGCTAATAAAAAAAAAAAGGCCAGCCCGAGATAAGACTTTCTAAAACACTGCGTT
>CAJRSG010006661.1:0-14395 GCA_907169655.1 Acomys percivali
AATAATAATAATAATAATAATAATAATAATAATAATAATAATAATAAATATTAATAATAATAAGTGTGGTATTGTAGTAAGAAATTACTTAGCATTCTTTTAAAAAAACTAAAAATTCATCTGCTAATAGCTAAAAAGGAATGTGTTCTTTTAAGGAGCTTGTTTTTAAATGTAAAAATAAATTAATTTTCATGACATAAAATTGTGAGACAAGTGCCACAATTCCACTAATTAAGACATTAACACCATTCCCTGAGGATTTGCAAACTTTTTGTCTTAAGTAAATGTCTATACCTCCCCCTCCACAAAAAAACAAAAAAAAATCAAATTGAGCTTTTATATTGTAAGAGCAGGCCTATTTCGAAATCTAAAAGAGCTGGGCATGGTGGTACAGCCTATAATTCCAACCCGCTGAAAGGCAGTGGCTAATGGATTTCTGTCAGTTAAAGGACAACTTGATCTACAAACCAAGGGCTTGACAGCCAAAGCTACAGAGAAACCCTGTAAAAAAAAAGAGAGGGAAAGAAAAGGTAATAGAAAACATATCATATCTTACTATTTCTGCGGTATTTACAAAAGCACCTCAGCCCTCTCTAAATACAATGACTAACAAACCTACCTACTACCTACAAAATAGTTTCGGTCTCCTAGGTGCTATACACTGAGCTAGAAAAAGTATCAAATATCTACTAATGATAAGTCATTTTAAATGTAATAAAATTAATGTTATTAATGAATTCAGAATCTCTTAGCTTTTCTACTGTTAGTGATTCAGCTAATAGTATAATAATGAATAGTATATTCATTCAGTCCTTTGTGAAAAAAATACCTACCCAGTTAACAATAGGAGACTACTGTACAGATTTGCAAAGACCTTCAATTTTACCAAGGGAAAAGACCAGCAGGGTATGAGATTATAGGAAGTGTACAGCAGAACTGGAAATGTGCTGTAGTATCCTCTGGAGAACAGGTGTACACAGATGTGCAGTACTGACTACTCTCACAGAGGTCCCTGGTTTGAGTATCATTACCCATAAGGTAGCTCACAGCCATTTATAACCCTAGTGCCACAAGATCAGATGCTCATTTCTGGCCTCTTCAGACTTTACACACACTATGCATAGATAAGTGTATGGGTAAAGCATCTGTACATGTAAAATACATATGAATTCATCTTTTATTTTTAAATGAATGAAAGGAAGGAAGGAAGAAAAAGGAGGCTCCAGAGAGGATGCTGGGTAAGGGGCAGGCAGCTGTGTGCCTGCTGCTGACGGTACCAGTTTCCTAGGCCTTCATGCCTGTGGACCCAGACCTGAGACTTCAAGTGCCCCAACATCTGGATTCTGGAGGGAGGATCAATGAGAGCAGAGCCTCTGCTGCCTCCCAGGGGGAGCAAACATCTACAATCTTGCTGCACTCCCAGTCCAAACACACCCATGACATGAGAACAAGGACGAGTCAAAAGAAAAAATGGTCTTTCCCAATCTGCCCACTTGCCTAGCAGGCCCTGCCTGGACCCTCAAACCTTAACCACCAACTAGGCAGCGCCAGACAACCAGGCAACCATTCTGAGCATCCAGGAAGCCAGTCATAATCTGTCTGTTCTTCCCAGGTCTATACCCCATCCCCACCTACACTCCACCCTACACACTGGGCACCACCCAGGACACGTCACACTCTTCCCTTCCTTCCTCCAGAGTCCCCAAGTGGTTCTCAGACATGGATCTTTCTTTCTGCGTCCTTCCAAGACACCACATACCTCCCCGTGTCCAGGGCTCAGCACAGATGCGGCTTGCAGCTCTCTCAGGAGATTCAAATGGACCAAAAGGCACTTAGAAAGGAGGTAGTAGGTGCAATTTTCACTTGTCACATCAGGATCCCCCCCCAGGAAATTCCCACTTCTGACCCCTTCTACAACGACTCCCTTTTTCCCAAAAGACTTTACTCATTTAATTTGTGAATGCCCTATCTATGTGTGCACCAGCTTGTTGGAATAGGACATCAGATTCCAGTATAGAGGACTATCAGCCACCAGGCGTTTGCCAGCAATTGAACGGAGGACCTCTGAAAGAGCAGTCAGTGCTCTTAGCCACTGAACCATCTCTCAGTCCACTACAATCAAAAGTCTCAGACTCCTCACACACAAAAAAACTACACCAGGCACTATCGTCCTTTCTCTCTAGGGCCCAGACCCATAGCACAATTATTTCTCCCTAGAGAAGATGGTTCTGGTCTACAGGCTGCAAACAAAGACACCTACTAATACAAACACAGATCGTATACAGACACGCGTTCTCCCTCTCTCTGTCACTCCCTGTCTCTCTCTTCCTCTTTCTCCGCCTGTATCTATTCCTATCTCGGTCTGTCTGTCTGTCTGTATGTCTGTCTGTCTGTCTATCTCTAGCTCCTCCTCACTCCATCGCGTTCTCTCCATCTGTGAATCACACAATATCAGCTGCAGTACACAGGAGACCAAGTGAAATTCAGAATATGATCACTGGGCAAATGCTTGTCTTTCTCCAACAGGAAGCCTTCTTTCCAGTAGCACTGAGTGTCTCCAGGGGCCCAGCTGCACCTAGCCAAGACCTTCCAGAATGGCCCATAGGAGAAGACCACTCTCCCAGCATCCTCGAGACAGCCCTGCCATTGTTTCCTAGTTCTCATTCTTGGACGCCTACTGAGAGCATCCACTCTGATGCTGCAAAGGGAGTTCCATCGGGATTGGGCCTACTCTGAGTTCTCAGAGGTGCCAGGCTGGCAGGTTACCACCAAGGAAGGGTCCTGCCACCTTCCACGTGGTTGTCACTCAACTGGTCCCGAGCACCAAGTCTCATGGAACTTCACGAGCTCAACCCAGCCACCCTGGAAAACTGCAGAACTTGTGCTTGGACCACAGAGATGAAGCCCTAAGGTGCTTCTCTCCATGCCATCCCGTCCTTCTGACGATCACCTCTGACCTAAACACCATAATAATTTTTACACACTGGGTTCTCTATGGACTTGTCTCTGGACTCTCACATCCTTGATTCCCTTCCAGAAGACACACAGAGAATCAACACACACATAGACACACACACAGAGGATCAACACACACATAGACACACACCTACACACAGACACACACACATACACAGACACACACACACACACACACACACCTACCTCCCAGGCTTATAAGATCCCAGACTCTGGCACCAGTGCCTTCTTTATTTTTCCACTTGAGATCCCTGGTCAAGGTGGGGAAGGACAGGATAAGGGCCTTGTCATGCCCTGAACCTCTTATCCCTAGTAGGCCAGGTGAGCTAGCCAGTCAGCAGAAGCCACCAACATGTTGCCTGTATGGATGCTGGGCATCAGGTGAAGAGGCTTCATAGTGCACCTGGCCTGGATGGTAAGCTGACTGCCTGGCATCTATAGAACATCCTTCAGTCCACAAGTTCTTCTGGCTGCTTCTGTTAAGATTCACCACAAATCACAACACTGCCTTGGGTCCTGGCCTACTAGGGACACAAAGCAAGGTTGCATATGACCTTGATATTGTTCCCATGCCTTGTAGGGTTCTGGGATTTCACTCCTTTCAGGACAGATCAGCGTTCCCCAGCTCCACCTGTAGCACAGCTCCAAGATAGATTGATCGATAGATAGAGAGGTGGCACTGAATAGGAGGGTACTAAGAGAGATTGAGGAGGCAGGGGAGGGGTTCAGTAAATAAAACAGACATTTGGCCAGGAAGGCTTTCTGTTTCTGAGATCCTGATCACTGTCCAGAGAAACTGAGTAGCTTGTGTGTGTGTGTGTGTGTGTGTGTGTGCACGCGTGTGCATGCCTATGTGCCTATGTGCATGCCTATGTGCTTGTGTGTATGTGTGTGTGTGTGTGTGTGTGTGTGTGTGTGTGTGTGTGTGTCCTAGAAGTGAGCTAAGCCAGCTCTGGTTGTACAGGAGACTCCACTACCAAAACTATGGGGGTGCAACAGTGGCCTTGTGCACAAATAAGGGCACCCAGACAGGAGCTGTTTTCCCCTTAAACCCAGATACAGCCCCTGCTGCAGGTCTTGTGTAGAGAGGTCCAGTCACCCTGGCCAACATGGCCATCTAGAGAGGATCTGGAGGCTGCGCTTGCACAGTCCTGCTAGCCAAGTCCTGTGGCGTTCAGTATTGGCCATGGTTTACAAGGACCCTGCTTCTTCCTATATGTCTCCTGGCCCAAGAAGAGCTCAGGAGAACTGCATCCTCCCTGTCCATCCAAGAACAGTGCACCTCCTTATCAGGACCCATACTGCCACCTGCAGACATGCAGGGGAACTGAAGCAGAGATCATTAAAATAAGTCATCTTGATCAGAGCAGTGCACAGGAGATGGAAGGAACAGCAGGTGATGGGCACACTCCCTCAGACCTTGCAGAGTCAAAAAAAGCAACAGGCTGTTACAAGACTCTGGCATGGCCATGAAGCCTTTATTCCTAGACAGGCCTGAGATGCATTTCTGGGCAGGCTGCAGGATTTCCCAAAGGGAAGCGTGTTTGACCTTGGGTGCCTGCTTTTATCCTTGGAGGGACCATGGAGGTTTTGAGAGGTAGGTATATGGGAGGATGAGGTAGGATGCGGTGTAGAGGGGAGATGTGAAGGAGGAGGCAGGCACAGGTCAGGAGGACTCCTGGGACACAATGCACCTCCCTCACACACACACCACTTAGGACACACGGCAGCACCTGAAGGGCTTGTGGGTTGGAGAATGGTTGAGAGGACGTGTTCCCGTAGGCGACCCTCAGGGAACTCAACAGAAACCCTCAGTCCAAACTAGACCCTAGGGGAGGAGCCTTACAAACACACCAAGAGTATAGCCATGACCCCTGGAAGACCTAGCAGCTCTGTGTATAACGCCACCCACTCTGGTAACCGCTATAGTTGCCAGGCTTCTTCTCCTGGGTGTGCTGACACCTGTGACCATGGGCACAACAAAGATTCCCGGTTAAGGGCACAGGGGAACTTTGACAGATGCCATGGAGCAGAGGACCACCTGCCTCAGGGGGCCTGAGCCCAGCACTGGCTTCTCACCTGGCAGTAAGAGGCTCCCGTGTGGATACCAGGCAAAGGGCATGGTACCTTGTGCGCACTGGTGAGGTCTCCCGTTTCCCAGGTGTTCATGCCTGCGGACCTAGGTGTGTTCCTTCCTGTACACTGCCACCTGGACTCTGGGGGGAGGATCAACATCAGCAGATGCCCCGTGAAGGCCGCAGACATCTCCCATCCTGATGCAGAGCCAGATCAACCATGCCGCTGATGTGAGGACAAAGACATGTTAAAAGAAGTAGTGTTCCATCCCAATCTGCTCACTTGTCTAACAGGCCCTGGCTTGAGCCCCCAACCCAACCACCTACTAGGCAGCGCAAGGCAACAAGGTAACCAGGCAACCATTCTGAGCTGTCAGGAAGTCTGTCACAATCTCTCTCTTCTGCTCAGGCCTCCACCCCTCCCAAAGCCCCAGACCACCCTACCAACTCTGCACTGGTAAGGACATGTCACACTCTTCCATTCCTTTCTCCAGAGTCCCCAAGTGGTTCTCAGACATGGATCTTTCTTTCTGTGTCCTCCCAAGACACCCACCTACCTGCCTGTGTCCAGGGCTCAGCACAGATGAGGCTTGCAGCTCTCTCAGGAGATTCAAGTGGACCAAAGGGCACCTAGAAAGGAGGCAGAAGGAGCAATTTTCACTTGTCCCACCAGGAGGCCGCCAGCATATTCCCACTCCTGAGTTCTTCTGTCACGTCTCCATTTTTTCCTAGAGGTTTTACTTATTTTATGTGTGAAACCCCTATTTCCATGTGCACCTGTCTGCATTCCATTATATATGACTGTGAGCCACTGAGAGTTTGCTGTGAAATTAAACTCCGGACATCTGGAAGAGCAGAGTTTCTTAGCCACTGGGTCATCTCTCCAGTCCACTAACAAAAGACCCAGGCTCCAAATAACTGCATCAGGCACTACCATCCTTTCTCTTTAGGGCACAGACAACTATTTCTCTGTAAAGAAAATGGGTCCAGTCAATAGGCTACATACCAAAACATTCAAAAAGACATACACGCATCATCTACAGATCCTCGTCCCCCCCTCTCTCTTAGTAGCTCCTTTTCTCTTGAGTTCTCCCTTTCCATCTGTGATCTACACGGTTTCAGCCACAGTATCCGGGGTATATAGTCATGTGTGGGACCAAGTAAAATATAGAATGTGATCACTGGGCAAATTCTTGTCACTCTCCAGCAGGAAGCCTTCCTTCCAGTAGCACTGAGAGTCTCCAAGGGCTCAGCTGCCCACAGCCAAGATATTCCAGGATGGCCCCTAGAAGAAGACCACTCTCTCAGCATCCTCAAGACAGCCCTGCCATTGCCATCGATTCCCAACTATCTCACTCTGGGAAGCATTCTGCAAGCATCCACTCTGATGCTTCTAAGGGAGTTCCAACTGGATTGAGCCTGCTCTGAGTTCTCAGAGGTGCCAGGCTGGCAGGTGACCCCCAAGAAAGGGTCCTGCCCCTTCCACATTGTTGTCACTCAACATGTTCCATTTCACTCAACTGGTCTTATGGACCTTCACAAGCTCAACCCAGCCACCCTGGAAAACTGCAGACCTTGCGCTTGGGCCAAAGGTTTATGAAGCCCTAAAGGGCTTCCTCCACATGCCATCCTGTCCTTCTGATGATCACCTCTGACCTAAACACCATAATAATTGCTACACACTGTGTCCTCTATGGACTTGCCTCTGGACTCTCACATCCTAGCTTCCCATCCAGGACACACACACACACACACACACACACACACACACACACATCCTGCAATCTTCTAGAACACACATTGTGGCACCCGTGACTTCTCTATTTTTCCACATGTGATCCCTGGACAGGGCAGGGCAGGACAGGATAGGGGGCCTTGCCGACCAGTGAACTTATTCTCCATGTTAGGCCAGGGGAGCTAGTCAGTCAGGAGAATCCAGAAGTTTGTTGCCCACAGGGATGCTGAGCATCACAGTGAAGAGGCTTCAAAGTGTAGCTGGCCTTGATGGTAAGCTGACTGCCTGGTCTCTTTGGGGAATCCTTCAGAACACACCCTCCTCTGGCTGCTTCTCTTGAGATTCACCACAGAATACAACACTGCCTTGGGCTCCTACCCACTAGGTGCACACAGCACGGTTGCATATGACCATGATTGTGCCTTACAGACCTCTTGAAGGGTTCTGGGATATCACACTTTTCCTGACAGATCAGGTTCCTGAGATCCACCTTGAGCACAGCTGAAAGAGAGAGAGAGAGAGAGAGAGAGAGAGAGAGAGAGACAGAGACAGAGACAGAGACAGAGACAGAGAGACAGAGAGAGAAAGAGACAGAGAGAGACAGAAAATAAAGGGGGAGAGCGCACTTTGAATAAGAAACAGTAGGAATGCCCAAGAGAACTCGAGGCAGTATAGAAGGGTGTGAAGGGAAGTAGAGGAGGGCAGGGAAGGGCATCAATAAATAAAATGGACATGTGGAAGGAAGTCTCTCTGTCCCTGATATCCTTATCACAGCCCAGAGAAACTGAGTAGCCTGTGTGCCTCTGTGTGTGTGTGTGTGTGTGTATGTGTGTGTGTGTGCACGCACACATATGTCTGTCCATGTCTGTGTGTCTTAGAAATGAGCTAAGGCAGCTGTCGGTACAGCAGGGACTACTTAACCAAAAGTATGGCGGTGCAAGGGTAGCCTTGGGCACAAACTAGCACAGGCAGACAAGACCTGTTTTCCACACATAAACCCAGATGCAGCCCTTGCTGCACATCCTATGTAGAGCCGTCCAGTCACCCTGGCCAACATGACTGCCTAGAGAGACCTGGGAAGCTGTGTTTGCAGAGTCCTGCTAGCCAAGCCATGTGGCGTTCAGTTTTGGCTATGGGCCACCAGGACCCTGATTCTTCTCTCAGGTCTCCTGGTGCAAAAAGGGCCCAGAAGACAAACGTCCTGCCTGTCCTGCCAGGAGAAGAGCACCTCCCTCTATGGACTGCTGTCTCCATGCACAGACAAGCAGAGGAACTGCAGCAGTCATCACCAAAACAATTCTGCTTGATGGTGATGCCAAATGTGGAGGGTGATGCCAACCATGGAGGGTGATGGCCACACCACTGCCCTTCTCAAAGCAAAACAAAATCTGCTGGCTGGCCCTAGACTCTAAGATGGTCAACAGGCATTTAGGCCAGGAAAGACTGAGTTGGGTCTCTGTGCAGGCTGAAAGGATTCCCTAAGGGGTTATGCTGCGGTGTGAGCAGGGTGCCTGGGTGTAGGTGTGGAGGGAACCTGGGCAGTGTTATGAGAATTGGGGGTAGGGGGATAAAGAGGATGAAGAATGAGGTTGAAGGGGGTGCAGAGTGGAGATGCGAGGGGGGAACTGGGCTCAGGTCACAAGGACTCCTGGGACACACTGCACTGAGTGGACTCCACTATGGGTACCTGGCAGCCCTGAAGGCCTTGCTTGCAGAGTAGAAGGGAGCGCCCTATGCCTGTAGGCTACCCTCATGGAACTCTACAGAAACCCTTCAGCCAATCTAGACCATAAGAAAGGAGCCTCAGAAACAAACTCTTGAACTGGAAGATGAGGAAATTAGCCAGGACCCTTAGCAGACCCTGGAGCTCTGTGCGGAACCCCACCCACTCTGGTGACCACTAAAGCTGCCAGGCTTCTCCTGGGTGTGCTGACACCTGGGACACAGGGCACAATCCAGCTTCAAGGTCAAGGGGGCTTGCCCCCCAAGGCCTTCCAAGGCTGACCCAGGTCTGATAGGGCAGCATCAGGGTGATGGTTGTCGTGGTGTCATAGAGCTCAGGACAGATACTACAAGGGAGAGGGCCAACAGCCTCAGGGTGTCCCTGAGCCCAGCACTGGCTTCTCATCTGGCAGGAGGAGGCTCCGCGGTGGATACTGGGAAAAGCGTAGGGCGCTGTGAGCCCACTGGTGAGGGCTCCAGTAGTCCCCGCCTTCATACCCGTGGACCCTGCCATCTGGAGTCTGGAGGGAGGAACAGCCACAGCAGGGGCTCCCTGAGGGGCTGGAGACATCTATAATCTTGCTGCAGAACCAGGCCAACCAAGCCCCTAATGTAAGAACAAAGACATATTAAAAGAAGAAACATTCCATCCCAATCTACCCACTTGACTACAAGGCCAAGGCTTGGATCCCCAAACCCTAACCACCTACTAGGTCCCACCCGGCAACCAGGCAACCAGGTAACCAGGCAACCAGGCAACCATTCTGAGCTCCCAGAAAGTCTGTCACAATCTCTCCCCTCTCCTCAGGACTCCACCCCACCCACACACCCAGACCACTGGGCACCACTCAGAATACTTCACTCTCTTTCCTTACTCCAGAATACCCGAGTAGTTCTAAGATATGGATCTTTCTTTCTGCATCCTCCTTGGATACCCACCTACCTCCCTGTGGCCAGGGCCAGGCACAAGTAGAGCTTGTAGCTCTCTCAGGAGAGTGAAGTGGAACGAAAGGCACCTAGAAAGGTGTCAGAAGGAGCCATCTTCCCGTGTCCCACCAGGATTGTCGCAGCACATTCCCTCTCCTGAGCTCTTCTGCCACTTCTTCCTGTATTCTTTTTCCTAAATATTTTATTTATTTTATGTGTGAACACCCTGTCTGCTTGTGCACCTGCCTGCTGCAAGAAGGCATCAGAATCCAGTATGGATGAATGTCAGCAACCAAGTGTTTGCTGGGAATTAACCTCAGGACCACTGAGCCATCTCTCCAGTCTACTTCTCAGAAAAATACCAGACTCCTCACAAAAACCTATTGCAGGTCTTTTCATCCTTTCTCTCTAGGATCCATAGCGCAGACTACATTTTCTCTCTTACTAAAACACTTGGCTCTTCAATCTTCACATGTCACTCAAAACTCAAAACTGTGGGCCTGACATTTCACACATGAGCTTCTATGATCAGGAGAAAAGCCAACAACATGTACAACATATTTTGAATTTGTGAAGCCCAGGATTCCCACTAGATTTAGGAGCATGGGGGTTCAGGGGTTAGCTAGTGTCATCCCTTAAGAACAAATATAACTTCCAAAGTTAGACTCTGGAAATTACAAAACTTCTGGCAATGTCCTCAGCAAAGTAAACTGCACATGATTACTTATCAAGTGTGCGAGCAGCTTGTAGTAACGGATGGCCTCCCAATCTTCAGCCATCTGATGAAGTCACATTCTACAAGGTAGCCATGCTAACCTCAGACTCACTGTCTTGCCTCCAACCTCTGCTCTCGTGCCTTACACTTGTGGTGTAAGGCAGCGCACTGAACTCTTCCGTCACTTCTGGATGATTATAAAGCAGCAGGTGTGTGTTCACGGGTGAACGCAGGCAGCCTGGCATGGCAGGGGAGTCCAGGGGAGTAAAAGAGAAACGGTATGTACACAGTTGTCAGAAAGAGCACCTCCATAGCTCCAGTTTATGGTAGACTGTCGAGATGCTCCGGACAATCAACTGGGACCCTCGGACCCCTAGGGAGAGAATGGGGGACAAGATACACAAAGAACAGACAGTAAGTCAAGGAGTCTGTTCAAGCTGAGCAAATTTTATTTTTTTAACAGGCATTTATATACCATTGAAGCAGGAGGCTGAGTGGCGTGATCTGGGTGGGCGTTTTTTCCGCAAGATATCAGGAAGTCAGGATGTTTGGCAGGGCAAGGGCCCTGTGGTTCTGGGGCTGGGTGGAATTTTTAGGCATCTAGAACCACAAGATGGTATCTTTAGACTTTGTTTCACTCGTCCTCTGAAGGCCTCTGTAATTATGGTAATAATGAGAACAGCTGGAGAGTACCTTGAGGGAGCAGAAGAAGTCACAAGGCAGCCTTCTGGAATGTACCCCAAGGCAAGGAGTGAAAGAGGTCACAAGGCAGCCTGCCCCAGGTCCACTCAATGTATTATGCCAAGGTCTGAGATACTTGCCAGCTATGGTCTTAGCTGCCCACAGTAAACAACACTGGACTCTTGGGAGAAATTCACCACTCAGGACTCTTTTATTTTTAAGATTGATTTATTTTATGTATATGAATACACTGTCTTTATGCAAACCAGAAGAGGGCACCAGATCACATTACAGATGATTGTGAGCCACCATGTGGTTGCAGGGAATTGAACTCATGACCTCTGGAAGAGCAGTCAGTGCTCTTAACCTCTGAGCCATCGCTCCAGCTCCAACACTCAGGACTCTTAATTCTCATCCTGTCACCCTTTCCTTTCCGTTCTGAAATCCTGTCTTATACTAAGTAAATTAAAATTGAAAAAAAGAGGGCAGGCTAGGCATGAGTCTAAACAAAAGAGACAGCAAACCGCCAATGTTTTCATCCACAAAGAGCTACAGTCAGCTTTAAGTAGAGCTACATACTCCTATGGGAAATAGTGCAAGACACACCATCTAAGACAAATTTGTGATTTGGAATGACAGGGTGGGACACAGTGATGGAAATAGAGGCACCCACTCCTTATCCTGCCTCACAGGACAGTCTCTGCTGTTTGTGCAGTCCTGAGACCAAACCCAGAGCCTCAGTCATGCTAAGTACTGCCACCACTGAACTGCACACAACCAGGGATAGACTTTGTATTCCTTTCGCTTTTGAATATGCATTTTAAATTTTTATTCCTACAAGTATAACTAAAAACTCATTCAATCATTCATATGATTGAATGTATTTGAATGAATTATTTTGACTGTTATCAAATGTTGAAACATCAAAAACTCCTCCACAATTTACCTGTAACCTATAAGGACCAAAAATTTTAAAGAGAAGAGTTATACTTTTCTTAGAATATACTAGTGAATACTTATCTTTTACTAACATTAGGAAACAACCTAATTAATGACTGTAACTCCCATCTCCATCCTCCTTCAACCATTTCAGAGACAATGAAAAGTAAGGCGGGGGATTTAATGACTCCCCACAGAAGTTAGTAACTTTAAAGAGTCAAGAGCACTGAGCACACCAACCAGGCTACTTGCTTCCATCACTTGCTAAAGAGACAGCAGGTGGGCAGCTTTCCAAGCATCTTACAGACATCAACTCAAACCTCTTAATGCATATAGCAAACAGTCACAGCACCGTCCACTGATGATGATGCGGAAGCTCAGAAAAGCCAACAAACTCCTCAAGCATGTAAAGACGAGTAACAGCAGGAACATGAATCAGAACTTCTGGGCTTTACTGCTGTTGGCTTTTCTCGGGTGTCTGGGCACAGGGTCTCTACGCTGTAGCCCAGGCTGTTAGCCTCACAAGTAATGAGCTTACAGCTATAAACCCCAGGGTCTAGCTGCTATCTTCAGCTCTGCATGCTGCACTGTCTGAAACAATTCAAGAAATTTCAGCAACTATCTTTAGCTGAAATATGGTCTTTATTGCCGCCCTGTATTAATTTCAATGCTCATGACTGGAATCATTTAGCGACTTGTTAAAAATCCAAATTCTGAACTTTCCAGATCAATATCTGTGCAGGTAAAACCCAACCATCTGAACCTCTGACGGGTCTCTACAGCAAATGGTGGTCTAACTCTGCTTTTGTTGCCAAATACCATTGCGAACCTTGACAACATTTCTAGGGGTGGCTCAAAACCACCCCTTCAGGGAATCCAATACCACCTTCTGGCATCCTTTAGTTGCCACACACATATGGTGCACAGACATGTATGCAGGCAGAACACTTACACACACAAAATAAATAAAAATTAAAAAAAAATCAAACTGCTGGTATCTGGTATTCCCATTTATGAGAATCTTCATTCACATCACCAGACAGTAGCATCACCCACATGGGGGCAAGATGGTTTCTCACGGAGAAACTCAAGGAGGTCCTACATGGTGATGAAACCTTCCATCCAGAGGAGCTACAGTCTTTCTCCCTGGCTCTTAGCAATGGAGAAAAATTCAGAATTCTTTTCAGTTATTGGTGAACTTAATATCTGCCATGTCCAGAATTTATTCATGAGATAAATAAGTGTGTGTGTGTGTGTTGTTTGTTTGTTTGTTATGTTACAGGACCTTTCTATGCATCCTGATATGGAGGAATGCCTTGAGTGGGTATAACAGCTACCAGTAAAAAGCTGTTTGGCCAATCAACTGGGCAGAAGGACAGGAAGTGGAAGGGAGGAATTTCTGGGTGAGAAGCATGAGGAGGATGGTGGGAAAAAAAGAGATGGAGGGAAGATAATCCACCCGGGAGTTATCACACTGGCAAGGTATTGGTTTATGTGTTGGGTTTAAGGGTATTAAGATTAGTGTAGCTCACGTTCTGCCCAGCCTAGTGCTTGCAGATTAAACATAAACCACAGTTTCTGTGTCTGTCCTTTGGGAACTAGCTGGTTAAAGAAAACTAATGGCTTAATAATTTACTGTGTTAAAAAATGTAGGAAGAATAAAGGTACATCCACAGTCAGGAGCTTGCTTTCTAGATTTGTCTTTTCTCAAAATCCTTGACGTCTTCCTTCCTCTGCCTCACAAGAGCCAGAATTAAAGAATGTGTAACCACACTCGGCCTCAATGGTGAGTATATTGGAGGTAATTGCATATAAAGATGCCACCCAATTATTAAACCAATGATTTTCTATCTCACAATGGATCCATATCAAATGTAATCTCCATAAGAAATAATACATTCTATCTTTCTTTAACTTCAATCCTGTTTTACAGTATATTTCTAATTGCCTTTATTGTGCCATAAGTCTAGATAATCTTAGATGCAATATGTTTTTTTACTAAGACAAGGCAATTTTCTATGTAGGTTGTATTAATTTAACCATATATAATACAGTTTGTAAACTTTCTCTTGGTTAGACCTACATCTTCAAATTCTGAAATTTATGAATCCTTATATCCATGGAATATGGCCTTAATATGTAATATTTGGCAAAATTAAAGAGAAATAAAGGAAATGTATGAAAACTTCCCACCAAATATTGAGGCACTATTTGAGTTCTTATTAGTTTTTTCTTTGGAGACTAATGAGAAACACTATGGGTAAAATTTGCAATAGATCAAAATGATTCTGCCTGTTTTATGCAGCATTTTCTTTTTAGAAATTGAATGATAAGATTTTGGTTTGTAAAGTTGCCTATGATATAATTGTATTTAAATCCTCAGTTTAGCATAAAGTATCAAAAATGAGATGTATACATAATAAGGAAGAAAAGGTAAGAAATCCTTACCCATGTTCCACATAAGGATATCAAATAAACTAGTCAGAAAAACAGAAACACTTGTAAAGCCAAACTCTAACAGACTGGTAATTGATGAAGACAATAATGATCAATCAATTTCTCATGGGCCAACCCTAATACACACACACACACACACACACACACACACACACACACACACACACA
>CAJRSG010006693.1:0-11505 GCA_907169655.1 Acomys percivali
AGTCTTTCAAACCTTCAGTCCTTCTTTCCCATGGTAATTTTGAATCTTGGCTTCCTTCTGATTTTGAAACCATGTGTTACAGGAGTTGAAACTGCTGAGGCTGCTTTTCAAATCCACAGGTCTATTTCCACACCTGGTAGATTATCTTATTTCTACTTCCAATTTTTTTTAAACCTAAGCTTTGTTTTATTTTTAAAGTTTACAAATATTTAGTGTCTTGTTCTTGAAATGAATATGCAAGAAATAACACGTTATTTTTGCACACTTCCATGTATTTGCATGAATATTTATGACTTGTGGATAATTTTGCACATATGATAAATATTTTCCAAGTATAGACATGCATTACATATTCCTCTTCCTTCTTTAAAAATTAAATTTATTCCATGACAATTTCATATATTAATGCATATATAATGCCCACACGCGTGCACGCGCGCACACACACACACACACACACAAGTGCATACTTACCCTACCCTCATTTATTCCCCTTCTTTCCTGTCAACTCAACTCTCTGACTTCTTCTTACAGATCCTCCTCTATTTCACCACCATTTTGTTTTCTATTGTCTTGTGACCCACTGAGTGCAGTGAAGGCCATCTATATGCACATATCTGTGCAACTATCCCCTGGAGCACGGGGACTTACCAGTCCCTCACCACTAAGGCCAGTGGTTCCCTTCTCCCAGCATCCATCAATGGCCAATACATCCCATAGAGGGGTAGGGGCATAAGGAGCTCTTCACTTGTTTATAATGAAATGCTGACATGCTCAGTCTTGTGTAAGCCCAGTGTATAGGTCTCCAGCACCAGCTGCAATGGATTCTTGGTTGCTCTGAAGGCAGCATTTTTCATATTTTTCTGAGTCTTGAGGGAGGTGGCATAGATGTCCTGCTTAGAGAGGAACACTCAGAAGTTACTTATTCTTAGTACTTTGAGCAACCAAGAGTCTAAGTGCATTCTTATTAACAGCGAAAAGAAGCTTTTCTGATCAAGGTTGCGAGCAACACTTGTTTGCCAGGGGCTCATTGTGAATCTACCTAGGAAGACTTTTTGGATAAGATAACTCAATGCAAAACCAGCCTAATTCTATCAGGTAGAGAAACTGCTGGTAGTAGGCGGAAGGATTAAGAAGTCTAGAAATCTAAGTGACCTCATAAAATATTAGTGGTTATAGGGTTAATGCTGCACAGCATGTTAAAAAGGAAACACCACACAGCACTGCGTATGTCAAATCTAGTCTTAGGACAGAAAGGGAAACCTGAACCGGATGATTTTTTTTTCTTAAAGCAGAGTAAGAGTGGCTCTACTAAGAGTGCACTGAACTCACAATTTTCAAACTCTCTTGTATTTTGGAAATAGCTTAAGTAGGTCAACTGACACCCTTGTCTTTCTCCTAATGATGATGATATAACTGTGAATCCCTGAGCATCATAGTTAGCCCAGTACACTTTCATAGGGGGGAAAAAGGAGAGAAGTGGACTGGGTTAGGCTGAACCGTAGGGAAGTCACTGGTGTAACATGGGGTAAGCTAGCAAGGGCTGGTTTAAAGAACTCCAGAGCAGTGCTTGTTCCAGCATGGATTTCAACCTAAAACGGGCTTCCTTTGTAGATATGGTCAACAGTGACAAGGAAAATTACAGGAAACAATGATTATAGTCAACCGGAATGAGCCCAGAAGAGACTTGCGTCCGCAATGATGAAACTAAATGACTCAGAAGATATTTGTATGTTATTCTGTTTAACTTGCTTTAGCAGAAGAAAGCACAATGTGCTAGTTAGGAGAGTTTTGTAAAGCATTTGGAAGGACAATATAAGGTGTTATCACTTTATAAAAGATCTGGCCTAGTCTTGTTGCCTGGCATTATTTGAGTGAGGTTTTTGATTTTGTTCTGGGAGAGCTTGCTAAGCTAAAATAGGACAAGACAACATACGCTGGAATATGTTATTTTTTGAAAGATGCTTTTAATACTGTAGACAAAATAGCCATCATGAATTTTATTACTGAGAAGTCATAAAAATTTTTTTTTTGTATTTTGTTCATGTCTCCTCAGTCAGTTTGTGTGGGTTCAGAAGTAGACACTGTGACAGAGAATGAAGCATGACTCTATGTGAACAGATTGAATCCAAATCACAGTACAAATAATTGAACCATCAGAAACTGTCTTCATTGTATTGGCTATCACGGGTGTGATGTGACAGTTGTTGGCTATGCAGGCAATGCCAGAAATAGCTTCACCAGTGTACTGTGTTGGTTTCTAGGTTTGACTGGAAGGGTGTGGGGTGTTTTTCTTTCTTTCCAAGTGTCCTCTTTTTCTCATGTTGTCTGTCCACATTTTGTTCAGAAAAGCATGCCAAGTAAGTTCAGGGAGACTGGATCGGATGGTGGCGCTCCTGTCCTACACAGCTGTTACGTGGTCAGCAAAGTTCACCTTGAACAGTTGCCCTGTGTGAAGGGGCTTTCAGTTTCGGCTCAGCTGGACTGTGTGCTGTGGTACTGGGAAACCTATACAGTGTAACAACCCTTACAGAAGGCATATGCTTTCAACAGCATGGAGTGCATGACTGAGACAGGAAATGGTAGGGATTGCCTTTAAATCCTGTAGTATAATGGAGGGAATTGTTTGCACATGAGTAGGGAGGCTGGAAATGAGTAAAAGGAAGCCATAGATGGCTATATGAGGTGAAAAGAAATATGCACAGTGAAGCAACCCAGAAAAGTGACTAATTGGAAGAAAGGGTACATTTAGAGTAGTTGATCTCAAAGGTCACTTATGTCATTTAGCCTTTGCGTGAATGTCTTTTCTGGCCTTAGTTCACCATTTCTAAGTTTTTTATCTTGTGTTCATCTTTTTCCTTTTCTACTTGAGATATTGTCTCATGTAGTCTACTTTGGACTGGAAATTTGCTAAGTAGCTGAGGATTTTGAGTAGATACTAAAAGCCTGAAGCTTTTATTCTCCTGCTCTGGGATCACAGGCATGCACAGCTCTGCCTCACTACTCTGTGCAGGTCTACCATGGTGTCTAAAATCCTGCTACAGGGTCATCTTCCTCTAATAGCTGGGAAACTCACTGAGGGCAGCCATGTCTTTTTTTTTAAACCTTTTACTTAAAAAAAATTGAAGCAGAAGTACATCAGTATTGTGGTTAATTTAGCAGTAGGGTCTAATAAGGTTTATTATTAGCCCTAAAATATTATTACGAAGGTATTTTCTAACCCACTAACAATCAATCAAGGCACAGGTACCTGTCACATTTTAAAATAGCCATAGTTAACCTGGGGTAGGGCAGATATTAATCTGCTAAACTACCTTCCATATCTAGCCCCAATCCCATGCCATCTGCTTCTAATAATTTCTATCAAGCTACTTCCTGTCCGTAATCCCAAATACTTGCTAATTATCATCATCTGGGCCAAGTCTCCATCCATGCTGGCCATGTGTTTCTCCTTCATTTAACCTATGGCCTCCTTCCTTCCTGCTCTTCCTCCTCCAGTCTCTCTTCCTCCCTTCTGGTCTCTCTCCCAAAAGTCTGTGAACCTTAGCCACACCTCTCCCATTTGCCATGCCCAGGTGTGATGGCTTTTTATTGGTCAAACCAGAATAAGCTCTTAGACAAGGTATAAACAATTTGGGGTACGTGAGTTTGCTCATTTGGGGAGACCAGACCAACCTCTAACACATCACTTTCCTCCCTCCCTTTTTTCCCCTTAGTCATCCCCAGGTACTCTCCCTTCAATCACTCCCATGTCCCCCCTCAAGTTGGTAGCCTCTTGCTGTCACAATCAGATCAAAGCACACACAAAGTCCAAGAGTGTAAATCTCTGTGTCAGACATCTGGTGCTCACAATCTTCTAGACTTCAAAGGCTTGGCACAGCGCACGTAGCACCTCTTATCGGCCCAGGCCAGCTCCACTCCATATCTGTTTCTTTTCTTGGGGTTCATCTCATCGTTCTGACATGCCCAAAATTCTTGAGTCTCCCCTACCAGTGGGCTGAGCCTTCACTTAGAGCCTCTCCAGGGTTCTATTTAGGGACTCTAACCCTGCTACAAAGTGCCAAGTCTCAGGAGCTCTTCATGACCCCTTCATGTCTTCAAAAACCAGAAGCAGTTGGTTTACTCTTCCACATCCCCAAATTTGGTTGCCAGCACAAAGTGCAACCTGGCCTCTAGGTAGCTATTACTTATTCCTTTCCTAAACTCTTCTGCTTTGATTAGTTTCTGGAACACTTGAGGTATTTTATAAATATTTCTCCAGTAAATGACTGCTCTAGATATTTTTTACTGTGTTGGTCTACATAGGGAGGTTAGAACCCTGTCACAGAGAAAATTAGAAGCTGGCAAGAAAGATGTCATAAGAGTCTGGGCATCTTGGAAAGAGGGGGATCGAGAAGATCATTAAAACTGGTAGTTCTGGTTGGCTTGTAGCATGAGTAGGCTTTGTAACTTTATGTTACATGATCAATTTTCTTTTGCAAAATGAGAAAGCATTGCTTGTCAAGAAATACTAGACATGGTATTTGCATGCTAATACAAAATACATGTTAATAAAAATATAAAAACTGTTGAGATGAGGCTTGATTGGCCCTGAGTATATAGTGATGTGGAGACCCGGCCGTCAATGAAATGGGTTTGTTAACTGTAGGAGAGAACTACTGCCCAGTGAAAAGTATTGAAGGGTTTATGCTTGAGGTGGGTTCTTTTTCATCATTTTTCTCATGTTGAAATACTGTAGTCTGTCTAACAAACACCCTAGTATCAGGCATGAGGAACCTCCATTTGAGTTGTCCATTAGGGCACTCCAAGGGACTCGCCAAACAATATAGGCAATTGCTGCTGCCTTGGCTGCCTCTCAGAGGTTGAAGGTTAGTACATGTACTTCAGACACAGCACTCAGAAGATTCCCTGAAATCCTCCTCCCTGTGGTCTTGCTTTCATAGTACCAGAAAGTACCATGTATGCTGCCAAGCAGGACAGAAATCAATAGTGTTATCCAGCTGTGACACCTGTGAACTATGACAGTGACCAGCATTGTCGGAAACCCGTTAAAGTGAAATAGTGACTCATCTCTTGGCAGTAACCAACAGCTGTCTGATAATGCCCACTCAATAGATGAGAAAGTGTGCCTGCTGCTGGAAACCTAGCCAAATACCCAGGGATAATGAGGTCCTGCATCTTAGAGGATGGTCTACAACTGTCACTTTAGCAGACCACCGTAATTCCTAAGCACATTCTAAAACTTACCCTTATACCCACAGATAAATGTTGCTCTCATCCCCCCCCCATCATAAAAACTCTTTACAGCCAAAGGCAACCATTACAGGAAACCACAATAGTCTGTAACTCAGAGATTAATGGGTCCTGGGAAGCCCAGCCTTAATAGATACATTTACAACACAATTCCTTCACCTAAGACTCAGGGAAGATCAAAGAGGAAGGGACAGAAAGATGACAAGTACTCAAGGACCAGGAGTATGATTGCATTGCCTAGCGAAGCACCGTCCATGATATGTCAACAATATGGCTGCCTAAATAGAGCCTGAACCCTGTTCATATCAATAGACATGCTAACAGGGAAGGAGACAGTCCCATAAGGTCCAACCCTAGATAGCGAACTATAGGGAGCCAATGCTGAGAGAGAAGTAGCCTCTCTCAGGGATGAATACCCCTATCCCCCAGCTGATTATGCAATATACAGTGAATGGACTCAACAACTTATCTCTGTGTGTGTATGTGTGTGTGTGTGTGTGTGCCTGTGCCCACATGCATGTGTAATAATAATACTCAAAAGAGCCCATCAAATTGAAAAAAGTGAGGGGGGGAACATGTGGGAGGAGTTGATGGGATGACAGGGGAACAGGAAGTGATACCATTATATTTCAGTTGATTTTCTTTCAATTCAACAGTAAGAATTGTCCACAGGAAAGAAATGGCTTCCACTGAGGTTGATGCTTTTCGCAGTTGGCTTGAGACTGTGCAGAGAGACCTGAGCATTAGATCAGAACCACCAGGTGACCATGGCCTGGTGCTTCACATTTTCCTGGGCTAAAGAATTTTGTTATCATGTGGCCATTATGTGTGACATTTCCACATTGTCTTCGACACTGCTCTGTTGCTGTGAAGAGACACCATGACCACAGAAACTCCCATAAAGAAGAGCATTTGGTTGGGGCTTGCTTACAGTCTCAGAGGTTTAGTCCACTACCATGGAGGGGACATGGTGGCATGCAGGCAGACATTGCTGAAGAAGTCACCGAGCGTTCTATATCCAGATCTGTAGGCAGGAGGAAGAGAGAGCCCTTGGACCTAGTTTGGGCTTTCGAAACCTCAAAGCCCACGCCCAGTGACACACTTCCTTTAGCAAGGCCACACCCACTCCAACGAAGCCACACCTCCTATTCCTTCTCAAATAGTGCGACTCCCTGATGACCAAGCGTTCACATATCTGAACCTATAGGGGCTGTTCTCACTCAAGCCACCACTGTCATCCTCTGAGTTTCAATTGGTATGTTGAATTTCTGTGTGTTTCCTGAATGGCAGGCTTGGTAAGACTGGTGACAATACCTCTGATATCACCAGTCTGGTACTTAGTACATACAAGACATTTTAGTAATCGGGTCTAGGAGATGGCTCCATTGGTGAAGTGCTTGCTGTGTTAGTTTTGGGCACCTGAGTTGAGATCCATAGAACCCACAGAAAAGATAATTTGGGTGTGGCAGTGAATCTATGATCCCATCAAGGGAGGGGTGGAACCCCTGGAGCTCCCTGGCTAACCAGTCTAGCTGGATTAATGAGCTCTAGGTTCAGTGAGGGACTCTGCTCAAAATATAAGGTAGAGAGTGATTGAGGAAATGACCAGACTTGACTCCTCATCTTCACAAGCATACCCACACACAACCATGTATTCATGTATTCAAACATGCATGCACGTGTGAATGTGTCCGCACAACACCACACGCACAGGAATTCAGTAATTAGTAGCATTTTTCTTAGTTTTGTAGAAATGAATCTGCCCGAGCCACGCCTTTTTGCTTTAAGAGTTATTTATTGCTGTTTTTGGTGTTTGAGACAAGGGTCTCATTGTGCAGCCCTGACTGGCCTGGAGCTTCATTTGTAGACCAGGCTGGCCTTGAACTCACAGAGCTCTGAATGCAGCTGGGATCTAAGTCACCACACCCTCCATAACACTTGGCCTTTTTAGTTGCAGTGATGATAATGTCTCATCACCCGTTTAAGGATGCAAGAGACTACTTTGAAAAGACCATTCACAGATTAGAAGTGAGCATTCTGGCAAAAAAAGCTTGCAGAGAATGAAAGCTGACCTTCTCGGTTCTAGCCTAGCACTTATTCTTGGATTTCTACTTATCTATAACGCCATCTCTTTTGAATTCAGTTTCTTTATATGTAAAATCTCTGGGTGGGCTGTTAGTGGGTTCTAGCCATCTATGTCCATCCGCTGAAGCGCTTACACTCTTGAACACTAGGTGTCGCTCCCGGACAGGTTTTCAGCTGCAGGAGTCAGATAGCGTTTCCTGCTTAGACCTGGCCCTTTTTAATGGATGGTTCTGAATCTTTCCCAGGCCTTTGCTCACACATTCTCTTCTTGAGTTTGTGCCACTCTCCTGGTAATCCTCGTTCTTTTCCTAAGCCGCAGTCTCCTTCTCGGGATTTCTGCTTTTTGCTGCATCTCAGCATCTCATTTAGAGTTCGATTCAAAATACCTTTTTAAAATTTAATTTAATTTAATTTTTTTGGTTTTTTCGAGACAAAGTTCCTGTATAGCCTTGGCTGTCCTGGAACTTGCTCTGTAGACCAGGCTGGCCTCGAACTCACAGAGATCTGCCTGCCTCTGCCTCCCAAGTGCTGGGATTAAAGGGCGAGAGCCACCACCTTCCAGTTCAAAATACCTTGTATTAAGTGTGACTAGTCACTGATTTATTTACCCCACAAAAGGTTTCAAGTTTCTATTTGGTGTGTTGAATAGGCTTGTGTTTTAATGTGGAAACTCCAGGTTTTGCCTCCACTGCATTTAGAAGAATTCTTGGGTTAAATTGAAATTTCTCTAGTCCTTCTTTTTACTTTTTATTTTTTTATTTTTTTATATATTTTATTAATTTATTCATATTACATCACTTTTTAAAAATTTATTCTTGTTACATCTCCATGGTTATCCCATCCCTTGTATCCTCCCATTCTTCCATCCCTCCCATTTTCCCCTTTTTCCCCTCCCCTATGACTGTTACTGAGGGGGATAACCTCCACCTGTATATGCTCATAGGGTATCAAGTCTCTTCTTGGTGACCTGCTGTCCTTTCTCTGAGTGCCACCAGGTCTCCCCGTCCCCCTCCAGGGGACAAAGTCAAATGTGAGGCACCAGAGTACGTGAGAAAGTCATATCCAACTCTCCACTCAAGTGTGGACACTGTTCTGACCATTGACTAGATCTAGGTAGGGGTTTAAAGTTTACCACATGTATTGTCCTTGGCTCTTGCATTAGTTTGAGCAGGAACCTTTGGCCTATCATAATGTTCTACTTGTAGGTTTCTGGGACCCACTGGATTCTTCTACTTTGCTATTCTCCCATGCTTTTCTCAACTAGAGTCCCAATAGGATGTCCTCCCCTCTGTCCCAGTTTCTTGGTAGGTGAAGGCTTTCGTGGGACATGCCCATTGGGCTAGTATGCAGATATAAGTGAGTATATACCATTTGAGTCTTTCTGCTTCTGGGTTAACTCACTCATTATGATCATTTCTAGCTCAATCCATTTATCCACAAATTTCGGGAATTCCTTGTTTTTAATAGCTGAGTAGTATTCCATAGTGTATATGTACCACAGTTTCTTTATGCATTCTTCTACTGAGGGACATTTAGGCTGTGTCTATGATGTGGCTATTATGAATAAGGCTGCTATGAACATGGTTGAGCAAATTTTCTTGCTGTGTGCTGGTGCATCTTCTGGGTATATTCCAAGGAGTGGAATAGCTGGGTCTTGAGTAAGCCCTATTCCCAGTTTTCTGAGATAGCACCAGATAGATTTCCATAGTGGCTGTACTAGTTTACATTCCCACCAGCAATGAAGGAGTGCTCCTCTCTCCCCACATCCTCTCCAGCATGTGATATCGCTTGAGTTTTAGATCTTAGCCATTCTGATGGGTGTAAGATGGAATCTGAGAGTTGTTTTGATTTGCATTTCCCTGATGCCTAAGGAGGTTGAGCATTTCTTTAAGTGTTTTTCAGCAATTTGATATTCTTCTGTTGAGAATTCTCTGTTTAGTTCCAAGCCCCATTTCTCTTTTTTTTGTTTTGTTTTTGCTTTTTTGTTTATTTTTATTTTTTATTTTTATTAATTTATTCTTGTTACATCTCCATGGTTATCCCATCCCTTGTATCCTCCCATTCTCCCCTCCCTCCCATTTCCCCCTTATTCCCCTCCCCTATGACTGTTCCTCAGAGGGATTACCTCCCTCTGTATATGCTCATAGGGTATCAAGTCTCTTCTCGGTGACCTGCTGTCCTTCCTCTGAGTGCCACTAGGTCTCCCCCTACAGGGGACATAGTCAAATGTGAGGCACCAGAGTACATGAGAAGGTCAAATCCCTCTCTCCACTCAAGTGTGGAGACTGTCCTGTCCATGGGCTAGATCAGGGTAGGGGTTTAAAGTTTACCGCCTGTATTGTCCTTGGCTAGGGCCTTAGTTTGAGCGGGACCCCATGACCCAAATCTCCCTATCATAATGTTCTACTTGTAGGTTTCTAGGACCCACTGGATCCTTCTACATTGCTATTCTCCCATTGTTCTCTCATCTAGAGTCCAAATAGGATGTCCTCCCCTCTGTCCCAGTATCCTGGTAAGGGAAGGCTTTCATGGGACATGCCCATTGGGCTAGTATGCAGATATAAGTGAGTATATACCATTTGAGTCTTTCTGCTTCTGGGTTAACTCACTCATTATGATCATCTCTAGCTCAATCCATTTGTCCACAAATTTCGGAAATTCCTTGTTTTTAATAGCTGAGTAGTATTCCACAGTGTATATGTACCACAGTTTCTTTATCCATTCTTCTACTGAGGGACATTTAGGCTGTGTCTATGATCTGGGTATTATGAATAAGGCTGCTATGAACATGGTTGAGCAAATTTTCTTGCTGTGTGTTGGTGCATCTTCTGGGTATATTCCAAGGAGTGGAATAGCTGAGTCTTGAGGAAGCCCTATCCCCAGTTTTCTGAGATAGCACCAGATAGACTTCCAAAGTGGTTGTACTAGTTTGCATCCCCACCAGCAATGAAGGAGTGTTCCTCTCTCCCCACATCCTCTCCAGCATGTAGTGTCGCTTGAGTTTTTGATCTTAGCCATTCTGATGGGTGTAAGATGGAATCTCAGAGTTGTTTTGATTTGCATTTCCCTGATGCCTAAAGAGGATGAGCATTTCTTTAAGTGTTTCTCAGCCATTTGATATTCTTCTGTTGAGAATTCTCTGTTTAGTTCCAAGCCCCATTTTTCCATTGGGTTATTTGGTTTGGTGGTGTTTAATTTCTTGAGTTCTTTATATATTTTGGATATTAGACCTTTGTCAGATGTAGGGTTGGTGAAGATCTTTTCCCAGTCTGTAGGCTGTCGCTTTGTTCTCTTGACCGTGTCTCTAGCCTTACAGAAGCTTCTCAGCCTCATGAGGTCCCATTTATTAATTGTTGACATTAAGGCCTGGGCTGTTGGTTTTCTGTTCAGGAAGTTGTCTCCTGTGCCAATATGTTCCAGGCTCTTCCCCACTTTTTCTTCTAACTGACTTAGTATCTCTGGTTTTATGTTGAGGTCTCTAATCCACTTGGATTTGAGGTTTGTGCAAGGTGACAAATATGGGTCCAGTTGCATTTTTTTTACACATAGACATCCATTTAGACCAGCACCATTTGTTGAAGATGCTATCCTTTTTCCATTGAATGGATTTGGCTCCTTTGTCAAAAATCAAGTGACCATATGTGTGTGGATTCATATCTGGGTCTTCAATTCGATTCCACTGATCAACCAGCCTGTTGCTGTGCCAGTACCATGCTGTTTTAATTACTATTGCTTTATAGTACAATTTGAAATCAGGTATGGAGATTCCTCCACAGCACCTTTTATTGTACAAGATCGTTTTTGCTATTCTGGGTTTTTTGTTTTTCCATATGAAGTTCAGAATTGAACTTTCAATGTCTTTAAAAATTGTGTAGGTATTTAGATAGGGATTGCATTGATTCTGTAGATTGCTTTTGGTAGGATGGCCATTTTTACTATGTTAATTCTCCCTATCCATGAGCAAGGAAGGTCCTTCCATCTTCTCATGTCATCTTCAATCTCCTTCTTCAGAGTTTTGAAATTTTTTTCAAACAAGTTCTTCACTTGCTTAGTTAAAGTAACTCCTAGATATTTTATATTGCTTGTGGGTAATGTGAAGGGTGTGGCTTTCCTAATTTCGTCCTCTGCAAGCTTGTCATTTGTGTATAGGAAGGCTACAGACTTTTT